>JAPYXV010000924.1:0-14622 GCA_028533065.1 Trachops cirrhosus | reverse complement strand
GGAAGTTCTCCTTTATTATTTGTTCAAATAAGTTTTCCACTTGTTGCTCTTCCTCTTCTCCTTCTGGTACCCCTATAATTCGGATGTTGGAACGTTTAAAGATGTCCCGGAGGTTCCTAAGCCTCTCCTCATTTTTTAAAATTCTTATTTCTTCATTCTTTTCTGATTGTATGTTTTTTTCTTCCTTCTGATCCACTCCAATGATGTGAGACCCATCTTTCATTCCATCACTACTGGTTCCATGTGCATTTTTCTTCATTTCACTTATTGTAGCCTTCATTTTTTTCATTTAATTTGAGACCAAAATCAACCAATTCTGCAAGCCCTTATTTTATGAAATGTTAAAGGGACTTATCTAAGAAAAAGATGAAAAACATGTATAGTAAAATGACAACAAACTCACAATTATTAACAACCACACCTAAAACAAAAACAAAAAACAAAATAAGCAAACAACCAGAACAGGAACAGAACCACAGAAGTGGAGATAACATGGAGGATTGGCCACAGGGGAGTGGGAGAAGGAGAGAGGGGGAAAACGCACAGAGAATAAGTAGCATAGATGGTAGGTAGAAAATAGGGGAGGGCAAGAATAGTATGGGAAATGTAGAAGCTAAAGAACTTACAACACATGGACATTAACTAAAGGGGGGGAATGTGGGTGGGAGAGGGTGTGCAGGGTGGAGGGGAATGAAGGGGTGGTAATGGGACAACTAATAGCATAATCAATAAAATTAAAAAAATTAAAAAAACCATTATCTGGCCCCAAATGTCAATACTACCAAGGTAGATAAACTCTGCTTTATACTGCTCTATAATATTTGGAAAGGCATGCTCTAATTAATGGTCTGTACACATACACACAAAGATACATGATGTGTATATATACATCTTTAATGAGATCTTTCACTAATGAATTGAGTTTTTATAAAGATAGTTGACTCATAATCATTTACTCTTTGTGAAGAGGAAAGGAACAAATGGGATATCTACTTTTGGTTTTACTATTTAGAAATTGTTGCTCTGGCTCTTCCCAACATTCAAATGTTTAAAAAACATTTGAGCATTTATAGTGACCCTCTCTCATCCACAGCAAAGATTCACTGGAAGCCATTTGCTACGATATGACCTCATCTCTCTAGACTGGGTTAGAGAAGGGCACCTGATCCACACTTGGGCAATGATGGATTCTTTTCTGATGCCTTAAGTTACCCTTGTGTCCTTAGATTCTCCTTAAGCTAACTTGAAATGGTTTCTGTTACTTTAAAGGCAAGAGGGTTTAACCAACAGAACTACCCTAGGGATGATTGTAAATTTATCTCTGGGGAAGGGTGCTTTTTTGAAAAAAGTTTAATAGGTCTTCTGGGTATATGAAAATAAAGCAAAAATTCATCCTGGAATGAAGAAGCTCAGAACAATTACGAACAACTAATACAGTGAGGTAAAAAGGATGACCACGTTGTGGGCAAGGCTTCATCTTTGTAGGTAGCATGCTGTTTCTTTTGTTGTTTTGGAGTGTGTCTGGGGTCTTTATTTTCTTTGATTTGATCTGAAAGATAAGACTGATAAAGAAGGCTTTTTTCCTGGCATGATGAGTTGGCTCATGGAACTGGTAACTGGGGAGAGGATCCCCAGTGAAGGGACATGACCAAAGATTTCCAACACTGAATTATGCTATTTAGTTTTAAGATTTTTCTTACAAATCAGACTTCTATTGATAAAATTTTCAAACATGGCAACCTTGTCTTAAGCTTTGGGAAAATAAGGAAGGATCTGTGCTTAAGCTTAAGACACTAATAGAAGTGTATAATGGCACAACTTTAGAAAGTTCTTTGACTGTTGTATTCTTCAAACCAACAATTCTACGTAAAAACAATTCTCACACACAGGGTACAGAATATAGAAGAATAGTTATAGAAATTACATAATGAGGGGATGGAGAAAGGAAACACTAAATGTTGGTGACAGGAAAATGGAATATAAATCATGGTGTATTCATACAATGGAATGCTATATGGCAGAGAAAATACAACTACATAAAACAGGGATGGAGTCTAGAAACAAAGTTGATTGCAAACAAGCAGCAGTATAATATAGCAAGGAAATAACTATGAAGTTCAAAGACAAAGTAAATAGTGTATTATCTACAAATATATATGGTAATTATATAAAGACAAGAAAATGATTTTAAAAAATCAGGATAGTGATTACTTTTGGAAGGAAGCAGAGAGAAGGTGAAATCTGGGAGGAGCCCACAGTAAGTTTCAATAGTACAGGTTAACTTTTTTATCATAAATTGGGTGGTATACATTCATAGGTATTCATTTTATTATGTTTTGTAATTTACATTAACATTATTTTGTACATATCAAACGTTTTAAAAATGAAAAAATAGTTAAATTGTTTTAACAGTACAGTTATACTTCTGACAGTGCATGAGAGTGCCAGGAGACTATGACTTAATTTTTTCCCTTTGGGGGTGGAGAGGAAGAGATGCCCACTTAAACAGCTGTCTTGTAGCATCTCTTGTGAGCTAGGGTGCAATTTCAGCTGCTCTTCGATCATTGATGATTTCTGCCTAACATTCTGCAGGAATCCTAAAGCAGTGAGGGAAGCAATAGTGAAACTAAATGCAGAGAGCAAAAAGACAGTTACTTATTTTAACATTATTTTACATTTAACAAGGTGCTGTAACCGATATAAAGTGCTTTTGATGGGTTTCCAAAGGTTGCAACATTTTCCCTTAGAGACGGAGAGGAGGTTCTTTTACTCTTTCCCTCTGCCTCCCAATCCTTCATACCTTGCCTCGTGCTATTCTTTACGCTTGTAAGGTCCTTTAATGCTTTGTTGGTCTGGCTCCTGTACCTCCTTTAAAATTTTAAGTTAAAGGTCTTAACGCCCTGTGGAAACTGTCTCCTTTCGCTCTTTGATTTCTCATCCCAGTATCATCACACTGAGGTTTTTGGGTGAGTCGCTTGGGAAACCTGTTTCCGTGAGGATAAAATTATCCTTGAGGCTAGTGCAGTGGATATAGAGCTCAGTGTCTTGGGGCAAGCTGTCTAGTTTGAATCCTCTGCCCACTTCATCTGTCTGAGGGTTTGAGTTAATCTACAGGGCACCAGGTTCTTCAGTTTGACAGAGACACGCTTTGACTCCAAAAAGTTAATATTCGAGGAACCCAACCACCGTTTGGCATCTCGGGTGTCCCGCTTTCTCTGGGATCCTTAACACGGCAGACCCTACGTACCTCACTTCTCCCAGGGCGTACTTGAGGCCGCTCTAGGACCGTCACCTCGCTGGGCGGAAAAAGTCCTCCAAGTGAAAGGGGCTTGATGTAGGACAGAGCTTTGGAGGCGCTCTAGCTCGCAGGCTCACTAAGCTCTCCCCACGTGGGGTTTCCGATTGGCTGAAGGTCGCTTCCGGGACAAAGGCGGTACTAGTAGGAGCACTACTTCCGGCGTGAGGCGCAGCCTTCGCAATTGTTCGGCCCTATGGCGGCCCCAGTGCTTCACACGCGGTTACCTGGCGGTGCGGCCGCCTCGGCCTCAGCGGTGAAGACGCTGGGCGCATCCAGGCCTGGGTGAGAGTACGGTCCGCTTTCTTCTGAGCGGCTGGGACCAAAGCCCAGGAGCAGCATAGGGGAGCGGATTTGAAAGGGCCTGGGACAGAGCTAATAGTGTGGGGTGGGAGAAGAGGGTAGAGTGTACACGATCTTTGCCGCTTCTCAAGCGTTAGCCCGTGCTCTTTTTTCTTTTTTAAAAATTTTCTTAAAAGATCTTATTTATTTATTTTTAGAGAGGAGAAGGGAGGGAGACAGGGAGGGAGGGAAACATCGACGCGTGAGAGAAACATTAATAGATTGCCTCTGCACGCTCCTAACCCGCGATCTGGCCCGCATCCCAGGCAGGTGCCCTGACTGGGGGAAATCAGCCGGCGTTCTTTCGGTTGGCAGGCCGCTCCCAATCCACTGAGCACACCAGCCAGGGCAGCCCATGCTCTTTAAGTGGGTATTAAAGTTGGGGGTGGGGCTGGAAAAATGGGTCTGTTCTGTGTTCCAGCGTCCCCGGTACGCCCCACGGGGCTCCCGCCTAGAGTTCCCGCCTTGGGTACTGCATTCTGCTCCTTTACTCCTCTCTCCTGCTTCGTTTAGATTTGGAAAGAGTTTCCTAGGCTATTTGGATTATTAGCGCAGTGCTGTCATTGATGGCAAATTGAACCTTATTTTTTTTGTTTGAGATTTGCTTCAACACACATTTAACAGTCTAAAATCTGTTTCAAGATTTTAAAGTCTTTTGCCCCTGAGAACACTTTGGGGTTTAACTTTATTAAGTGCCTACCTACTATGTTAGACACTGGGGACAGTACTCTATCAAAAGACAGAAAGTCACTGCTTATAACAGATTACAGTCTAGGAATGGAAAGACAGTAAATAGAGGAACGGGATGATTTCAGATAGTGATAATAGCGGTGTATTTAAGATTTAGGATGGGGCAGACCTTTCTGACATTGGAGCTTCAATTTGAATGAAGACAAGAATGCAACCTTTTTATAGATCTGGGAGTGAGTGTTTAAGTTTAAGGCCAGCGATTTTCAACTATGTGCTACAAGAATTTTTAAAACAATGCAGTAGTCCCCTGGCTGGGTAGGTCAGTTGGTTAGAGCATCCTCCCAGTCGGCCAAGGTTGTGGGTTCGATCTCTGGTCAGGGCACAAACAAGAATCAACCAATGAATGCATAAATAAGTGGAACAACAAATCCCTGTTTCTCTCTGTTTCTCTCCCTCTCACTTCCCCTCTCTCAAATCACTTTTTAAAAAAATACAATTCCTGGCTATTTAGTTAGGGGCACTGACCTCTTTTCCATTAGATTGTCAAATAAAAAAAATGCCAGCAGCTAACACGACAGCCATCTAGTGTGAATGTATCAAAAATTATACCTGTGTTTTTTATCAGATCAGCAAAAAGTATATTTCGTGGTGTGCCATAGAGTTTTAGTAATTAGTTTATGTGTGCCATGAGATGAAAATGGTTGAAAATTGCTGAGACAGAGGGAACAGCAAGTGAAATGGAACCAGCTTGGCAAATTTTTAGAATGGAAAGGACTGGCTGTAGTATACTAGGTAGTTGGAAATGAGGTCAGAGTGTTAGGCAGGGGCCAGATTAATGAGGACCTTGAAGACCTTGGTATGGAGTTTAGATGTGAATTCTGAGTGAAGCAGGAAACCTTCGGAGAGGTTAAGCAGGAAAGTAGAGTAGCATTATTTATTTTAAGTTTCTGAAATATCATTAGATCTCTTGAGTGAAGAATGGATTATTGGGGGATTGGAGTGGAAGCAGGAAGTCCAGTTAAGAGGCTTTAGCAGTTGTCTTCACTGAATGATGATGGTTCGATAAATAAACGGTATAATTTTTATAATTCTCTGTCGTACACTTAATGGCTTGATAATCTTGGTTGTACAGGATTTCAGATGTGCTTGAATTAGAGAATGATTTCTTCAATTCTCCCCCAAGAAAAACTGTTCGATTTGGTGGAACTGTCAGAGAAGTCTTGCTGAAGTACAAAAAGGTAATATAAACATGTCAAGTTTGGTGTCCCCTGCTGCCCCCTCCCCAGCTTTATTGACATATAATTGACATGTGGAGGTTTGTTTTTTATTGGTCAGAATACAATTACAGCTATTATACTAAAGACCAGTTAATATAATAACATGAATTTTAGATATCTATCTTGAAATCAAATATTTAATAATAGTATGATGCTGCAGCTCACAATTAAAGTAATAATCTTTTGCTGAGGTTTCACTTCAGCTGCTTTATTTACATGGTATCTTAAAAACTTAAGCAGGTGCTATATTAAAAAAAACTATTAGATCATAGCATTTCTTTTTCTTTTTTTCTAAAGATTTTATTTATTTATTTTTAGAGAGGGGAAGGGAGGGAGAAAGAGAGGGAGAGAACCATCAGTGTGCTGCTGCCTCTCATGTGGTCCCTAATGGGGACCCGGCCCAAAACCCAGGCATGTGCCCTGACTGGAAATTGAACCAGTGACCCTTTGGTTCGTTGCCCATGCTCAATCTACTGAGCTGCACCAGGCAGGCCATATCATTTTATTTCTTAAGGAATTGCTGGTTTATTGTCGCATTACTTTGTGACAATAAACAAGCTCGGTTAATGGGGATTTTTTTTGGTTTGTTTTTGTGTTAGTTTAAAAGTGATACTATTAAGTCTCAACAATGGAGGAAAAAATAAGAATGACATTTGTTTTGTTTAAGTTGAAGAATAATTGACATACAATGACTATTTTATATGTAACATGCATCTCTGTCCTATTCAAGTGGTTTTTTATCATTTTTTTACAAGCCCCCTAGGTCCACCAACATGAATTTTTAAGCTTTTATAGTCACAGTTTTATAATCCACAATTGAATAGTAGGGGTCGTAGTGTTCCTTTTGTAATTTCATCAGATGTTAAGATATAGTTAAAAGTGCTGCTGTTGATCTATAACAGGAAAGCAAAGCAAGTAAGTCTTATTTTTCCCCTTTCTTGTCAAGGGTGAAACAAATGACTATGAGTTGTTGAAGAACCAGCTGTCAGATCCAGACATAAAGGTAATTTTGTGTTTGATCATTAGCAAAGTTAGTCATCACTTTGGGCAAATGTTAGTTTGCACTTCTGTTTGATCCTGTTCCATCCTTCAAAACCTGCTCTCTCTATGATCCCATCTTACCTCAATCGAGTGGTTTTCAACCAGGGGCAGTTTAACCCCCTTTTATTTGGTAAAAAAAAAACTGGAGACATTTTTGGTTGTCACAAAAGGAGGAAGGGAAGGGTGCTGCTGGCTTCTAATGAATGAATGGCAGGGATGCTGCTAAACATTCTGCAGTGCACAGTGCAGCTCTACAACAATTGCGCAGCCCAAAGTGTCAGTAGTCCCGAAGTTGAGAGACCCTACTTTAATTTTTCTTTTCTAGTACTTTTCCTGTATGCTGCAGGATACTCGCATGTTTCTCCAATGCAAATACAAAATCAAAGAAACAACGAAAGATAACTTATCTTTGAAGCTGCTACTGTTTCCATGTTTCAGAGTTCAAGATACAGTACATACTTGTCATGTAGTAACAACTCAGTGCATTTTGTTTCTCTTTTCTTTTATTACCCAATTTTGGAAAGAATAGTCTATAACCTTGGCAGTGGTAGTCAGATCGCTGGGGATAAAGTTCCAACTCCATTGTTATCCAGTGTGTGATCTTGGGCAAGTTGTTTAATTTCTCTGCCTTTGCTTCCTATTTGTAAAACCAGAAAAATAATAGAGGGTTTTTAAACATAGAAGCTTTAAGAGCATTTAGTGAGTTACTATATGAGAAGCACTTAGAACAGGCCCTCATTCAATGTGAGGGCTTTGTAATTGTTAGCTGTTGTTCCTGCTGATGATTTCACTTTCTTATTTCCCATTCATGGCTAAGTCCACTGTTGAGGTCACTGCTGTAATCACTATGAAAAGATTATCATTGATTTCTTACATGCTGATTTCCAGGGGCTTTTTTTTTCAAGCCTCAAACTAATTCTTTGTAGCAGTTGACACTTGGCCACTCACTTTTTGAAACCTCTCTTTTAGTTACTCTGACCTTCCTGTCTTCCTTCCATTTACCTCTTAATCATTCCCTGGACAAGTTCTTAAACTTGATGTTGATTGGGTTTTCAAACTTGACCCTTTTCTCATTCTACAGATTCCTCTTGTGTGACCTCCTTATACCTTCAGGGCTTTGAAATCCGCCTGTGTTTCAATAACTGAAGTTTATATCTATAGCTCAGATTGTTCTTGTAGGCACTAGATTTGTATCTTAACTACTGGCCCATAAGTGTTACATGTACCCCAAACTTAGCCTTTTCTCTCTTTGAAACCTATTCCTTCTGAAACCTTCTTCATGTGCTTAATTGAGTTACCTGGTTGTTGAGCTAGGGACCTCGGAAGCTTTCTGGACTCTCACCCCTCGTATCCATTGATTTACCAAGTCCTTTTGCGGCGGGGCGGGGGGGTGGGGGGTGGTGGGGATCTTTTGAGTCTTATTTTGTGAGTTTTCTCTTGTCTGGATCTTCCAGTAATCTCTTTGGTGATCTCCAGGTTTCAGTTCTCCTCTATCTCACCACTCCCCCACCCCCAAATTAATCCTCAGTAGTGCAGGCAAAATCATCTCCCAAGCACATGCTAAACATGCCATTGCTGTACTGAAAAACTTCATGCCTACTGAAGTATAAAGGACCAACTTCTCTGTATGGCCTGTAACATTGTTTTTTGTAGCTATTCTTTCCATTATTTTTGATTCTTCACACATGCTAACATTCAATACACATTGCTTTGTACCTTGCTTTTTTCTTAAAAAAAGTTTTTTTTATCGTTATTCTGTTAGGGTTGTCCCAATTTTTTGCCCTTTGCTCTCCTCCGCCCAGCCCACCCCCGCACCCTCATTGTCAGTCCTCACACTGTTGTCCATGTCCATAGGTCATTTATACATGATCTTTGAATAACCCCTTCCCCCTCACTCCACCATTATCCCTCCCCACCCACTCTGGTTGCTGTCAGTCTGTTCCATGTTTCCATGCCTCTGGTTCTGTTTTGCCTATTAGTTTATTTTTGTTCATTAGATTTGTCTTATAGGTGAGATCATGATGCTATTTGTCTTTCATCACCTGGCTTATTTCATATAGCATAATAATCTCTAGTTCTATCCATGCTGTCGTGAAAAGTTCTTTCTGTTGTACAGTATTCCGTTGTGTAAATGTACCACAGTTTTTTGATCCATTCATTTACTGATGGGCACTGAGGCTCTTTCTAGCACTTGGCTATTCTAAATAATGCTGCTATAAACATAGGGGTGCATAAGTTCTTTTGAGTTTGTGATTAGGATTCTTAGGGTATATTCTCAGCAGTGGAATTGTTGGGTCAAAAGGCAGTTCCATTTTTAGCTTTTTGAGGAAATTCCATACTGTTTTTCACAGTGGATTCATCCTGTGATTCATTGATCCAGTCTGCATTCTCATCAACAGTGCACTAGGGTTCCCTTTTCTCCACATCCTCACCAGCACTTATTGTTTATTGATTTATTAATGATAGCCATTCTGACAGATACGAGGTGATATGTCATTGTGGTTTTGATTTGCATCTCTCTGATGGCCAGTGATGTTGGTCATCCTTTCATGTCTGTGGGTCGTCTGTATGTCCTCCTTGGAGAAGTGTCTGTTCAGGTCCTTTGCCCATTTTTAATTGGATTGTTTGTCTTTCTGATGTAGAGTTGCATGAGTTCTCTTTATATTTTGGAGATCAAACCCTTGTCCAATGGATCATTGGCAAATATATGCTCCCATATGGTCAGTTTCCTTTTCATTTTGGTGACAGTTTCTTTAGCTGTGCAGAAGCCTTTTAATTTGATGTAGTCCCATTTGTGTATTTTTTCCTTTATTTCCCTTGCCCTAGGAGATGTATCAGCAAAAATATTGCTAAGTGGGATATCTGAAATTTTCCTACCTATATTTTCCTTTAGGACTTTTATAGTGTCACATCTTACATTTAAGTCTTTTATCTGTTTTGAGTTTATTCTGGTATATGGTGTAAGTTGCTGGTCTAGTTTCTTTCTTTCTTCCTTTTTTTTTGCATGTACCAATCCAGTTCTCCCAGCACCATTTATTGAAGGGCTATTTTTACTCTATTGTGTGCCAATTTGTCAAATATTAATTGACCATAGAGCCATGCATATATTTCTGGGTTCTCTGTCCTGTTCCATTGATCTATGTGTATTATGCCCGAACCATGCTGTTTTGATTACAGTGGCCTTATAGTATAGTTTGGTTATCAGGTATTGTTATCCCTCCTACTTGGTTTTTCTTTCTCAAGATTGCTGAGGCTATTTGGGGTTCTTTTTTTTATTTCATGTAAATTTTTGAAATATTTGTTCTAGATCTGTGAAATATGCCATTGGTATTTTAATAGGAATTGCATTGAATCTATAGGTCCTTTGGGTAATATGGACATTTTAATGATGTTAATTCTGAATATTTACTTTGTATCCCACTATTTTGCCAGATTCACTTACTAGGTCGAGTAGTTTTTTGATGGAGACTATATGGTATTCTATGTACACTGTCATGTCATCTGCAAATAATGAGTTTCACTTCCTTCTTTCCATTTTGGTTGCCTTTTTTTTCTTTTCCTTGTCTAATCACTGTGGCTACAACTGCCAGTACTATGTTGAATAAGAGTAGTTAAAGCAGATACCCTTGTGTTCCTGATCTTAAGGGGACAGCTATTAGTTTTTGCCCATTGAATATGATGTTCACTGTAGTTTCCTTGTATATGGCCTTTATTATGTTGAGGTATGCTCCATCTAGTCCTACTTGGCTGAGCATTTTTATCACATATGGGTGCTAGATTTTATCAAATGCCTATTTAGCATCTATTGATAGGATCATATGATTTTTTCCCTTTATTTTGCTTATGTGGTAAATTACATTTATTGATTTGCAAATATGGTACCATCCTTGCATCCCTGGGATGAATCCTACTTGGTCGTGGTGTATGATTTTTTTAATGTATTGCTGGATCTGGATTGCCAGTATTTTGTTGAGGATTTTAGCATCTATGTTCATCAGAGATATTGTTCTGTAGTTTTATTTCTTTGCTGTGTCTTTACCTGTTTTTGGAATTAGGATAATACTGGCTATTGACCTCGTAAAAAACGTTTGGGAGTCTCCCTTTTCTTGAATTTTTTGGAATAGTGTGAGAAGGGTAGGAGTTAGTTCTTTAAATGTTTGGTAAAATTAGCTTGTGCAGCCATCTGGTCCAGGGCTTTTGTGTACCTGGAGGTTTTTGATTATTGCTTCAATTTCACTAGTTGTTATTGGTCTATTCAAACTTTCTGCTTCTTGATTCAATTTTGGAAGATTGTATGTTTCTAGAAATTGTAGATTTTACCCAGGTTGTCCAATTTCTTAGCTTATAGTTGAGTTATTCATAGTCATTTTGTACAGTCCTTTGTATTTTTGTGGTATCAGTTGTAACTTCTTTTGTTTCTGATATTATTTATTTGGGTCCCCTCTCTTTTTTTTTGTCTTGATGAGTCTGGTTAAAGGTTTGTCAATTTTGTTTATCTTTTCAAAGAACCATATCCTGGATTCATTGATTCTTTGAATTGCTTTTTTAGTTTCTATGCCATTTAATGATGCTTTGATCTTGATTATTTCCTTCCTTCTACTTCCTTTGGGCTTTGATTGATGTTCCTCTACCTCTTATAGATGTAGGATTAGGGCATTTATTTGAGATTTTTCTTTCTTTTTTTTTTCTTTAGAGATTTTATGCATTAATTTTTAGATGGAGGGGAAGGGAGGGAGAAAGGAGGGAGAGAAACATCAGTGTGTGGTTGCCTCTTGTGAGCCCCCTTCTGGAGACCTGGCCAGCAACCCAGGCATGTGCCCTGACTGGGAATCAAACCAGTGACCCTTTGGTTTTCAGGCTAGCACTCAATCCACTGAGCCATAGCAGCCAGGGTTCTTTTTTTTTAAAGTATATTTTATTGGTTATGCTATTATAGTTGTCCCAGTTTTTCCCCCTTTGCTGACCTCTGCATGGTACCCACCTTCTCTCCAGCAATCCTTCCCCCTTAGTTCCTGTCTGTCCATGAGTTGTGGGTGTAAGTTCTTTGGTTTCTCCATTTCCTATGCTATTCTTAACATCCCTCTGTCTATTTTGTTCCTGCCAGTTATGCTTCTTAATCCCTGCTCCATTTCCTCAATTTCCCCTTTCCCCCTCCCAGCTGATAACCCTCCAAGTGTACTCCATACCTATGATTCTGTTCCTGTTCTGGTTGTTTGCTTAGTTAGGTTTTTTAAGATTCAGTTGTTGATAGTTGTGAATTTGTTGTCTTTTTAATGTTCATGATTTTGATCTTTTTTTTAAATAAGTCCCTTTAACATTTCATATAATAATGGCTGGTTGATGATGAACTCCTTAAGCATTACCTTTTCTGGGAAGCATTTTATCTGCCCTTCCATTGTAAATGATAGCATTGGATAGGGTAATCTAGGTTGTAGGTCCTTGCCTTTCATCACTTTGAATGCATCTTGCCAGTCCCTTCTTGCTTGCAAAGTTTCTTTGGAGAAATCAGCTGATAGTCTTATGGGAACTCCTTTGTAGGTAGCTGTCTCCTTTTCTCTTGCTGCTTTTAAGATTCTCTCCTTCTCTTTAATCTTAGGTAATTTAACTTAATTATGTTGTGTCTTGGTGTCTTTCTTCTAGGATCCAGTTTCTTTGGGATTCTCTGAGCTTCCTGGAAGTTTTATTTCCTTTGCCAGATTGAGGAAGTTTTCCTTCATTATTCATTCAAATAAGTTTTCAATTTCTTGCTCTTCCTCTCCTGGCACCCCTATGATTCGGTTGTTGGTATGTTTAAAGTTGTCGCAGAGGTTCCTAAGCCTATCCTTGTTTTTTTTGAATTCTTGTTTCTTCTCTCTGTTCTGGTTGAATGTTTATGATTTCTTCCTTATGTTCCAAATCATTGATCTGAATCCTGGCTTCCTTCCCTTCACTGTTGGTTCCCTATGGATTTTTGTTTATTTCACTTAGTGTAACCTTTACTTCCTCCCTATGTTTTGCCTTACTCAGTGAGTTCTCTGAGCATCCTGATCACCAGTGTTTTGAACTCTGCATCTGATAGGTTGGCTATCTCCATCTCATTTAGTTCTTTTTCTAGGGCTTTGTTCTCTTCTTTCATTTTGGCCGTATTTCTTTGTCTTCTTAATTTGGCAGCCTCCCTGTGTTTGTTTCTGTGTATTAGGTTGAGTTGCTTTGACTCCCTGACCTAGCATACCTGTTAAGTTGTATGGGGCAGAGCCTTAGGTATTTGCCAGGGTGGGGTGACCCACTTCACTACTTTTAGCTCTGGGGTGAGGGGGGCTTTGAGAGGGGACCATGTCATTACCTGGCTTTTGGAGGTTTGCCCTGCACCTGACCCACACACTTCCCATATGCAACTGGTGCCCTTTGACTGCTGCTTTGTTGGTGAAACCCTGACTGGGTGGGTTTGTGTACGTTCTAAGTCCTTTAAGTGGTGAAAATCCTACAGTTTCTTCCACGCCCCAACACCCCTTGGTTTTTACAGCCAGAGGTAATGGGGATTTATTTTCCCAGTGCCGGCACCCTGGGTTGTGTGGTCTTGCTTGGGACTTGTATCGCTGGCTCCCAGTGTATCCTTCTTGATTTTTATCTACCACATGTGAATGTAGGACGCACCATTCCACGGCTGCCGCCATCTCTCTGCAGCATACTGCGCGAGTCTGTGACTCTGCTCCTCCTATGCATCTGGAGAAATGTGGCTTCTTTAAATTCTTGGTTGACAGCTTGGTTTTCTGATATTTCTGGGTTTTATTTGTTTTGAGACCTGGTTTTAATTCCCTCTACAGTTCCGTGAGGAAGCGAAGTCTTTCTGCCTATGTCTCCATCTGGGGCAGAAGTTGAGATTTTTCTGTCTTCTTTAGGTAGGCCTATATTGCTATGAACTTGCCTCTCAGGACTATCTTCGCTGTGTCCCATAGGTTTTGGGCTGTTGTATGTTCATTTTCATTTGTTTCCAGATACTTTGACTTCTTCCTTGATCTCATTGTTAACCCATTCATTATTTAATTACATGTTATTCAGTCTCCATGTATTTGAATTTTTCTGAGTTTTTTCCTTGAAGTTGGTTTCTAGTTTCAAGCCATTGTGATCTGAGAAGATCTTGAACTGATTACAATTTTCTTGGATTTGTTGATACTTGTTTTGTGTCCTACCACATGGTGTAGCTTTGAATATGTTCCACATGTATTTAAAAAGAATGTATATTTTGCTTTTTGGGGGCAAAAGGTTCTATATATTTCAGTTAAGTCCATTTAACCTGGAGTGTTATTTAGTTAGACAGTGTCCTTGTTGATTCTTTGGAAGATCATTGTTCATGGTGAGGTATTAAAATCCCCCATGATGACTACTTTGTGTTGATATCTTTCTTGAAGTCTTCCAAGATTTTCCTTACATATTTAGGTGTGCCTATGTTGGGTGCACATATGTTTATAAGGGTTATATTCTCTTGTTGGTTATATACTCCCTTAAGTATTGTGTAGTGACTTTCTTTTTTTAATATATTTTATTGATTATGCTATTACAGTTGTCCCATCACCACCCCTTCATTCCCCTCCACCCTGCATACTCTCTCCCACCCACATTCCTCCCCTTTAGTTCATGTCCATGTGTCATAAGTTCTTTAGCTTCTACATTTCCCATACTATTTTTGCCCTCCCCCTGTCTATTTTCTATCTTCATTGCTACTTATTCTTCGTACCTTTCCCCCCTCTCTACTCCTCCCACTCCCCTGTTGCTAACCCTCTATGTGATCTCCATTTCTGTGGTTCTGTTCCTGTTCTGGTTGTTTGCTTAGTTTGTTTTTGTTTTTGTTTTAGGTGTGGTTGTTAATAATTGTGAGTTTGCTGTCATTTTACTATACATGTTTTTTATCTTCTTTTTCTTAGATAAGTCTCTTTAACATTTCATACAATAAGGGCTTGGTGATGATGAACTCCTTTAACTTGACCTTATCTGAGAAGC
>JAPYXV010000923.1:0-14623 GCA_028533065.1 Trachops cirrhosus | reverse complement strand
CCTGGGGCCAAGCAGAGTGAAGTAAAGGGGGCAGAGGCTGCACCCCTACCAGGAGAATAAGCTTTGTCTCCTTAGTGGCTTATGGTCCCAAGGTCTCTCACTCAGCCTTAGCCATGGTGGGGTTACAGCTTCTGAAACCAAGCAGGATGGTTTCCATCATTGTGTTCACCACCCAAAGTCAAGTCTCCTTCCACCACCATTTATCCCCCTGTATTCTCTTCTACTTCCAACAATCCCCCTTCCCAACTGGTAATCAAAATGCTGTTGTCAGTGTCTATGAGGTGTTTTTTGTTTGTGTAATCCCCTCACTTTTATCATCCAGCCCTCTCCTCTATGACATCCGTCACTCTGTCCTCTATTTATGAGTCTGTTTCCATTTTGTTGGATAGTTTATTTTGTTCAATTAGATTCCATATATAACTGAAATCATATGGTACTTGTCTTCCTCCGACTAGCTTATTTTACTTAACATAATGCTATCCAGGTACATCTATGCTGTCACAAAGGGTAAGATTTCAATCTTTTTTTTCCCATGTAGTTTGCCAATGTGTAAATGTACCACTTTTTTTTTAGCCACTCAGCTACTGATAGGCACTTAGACTTTTTTCAGATCTTGTCTGCAAGATCTGAAAAATAGATCTTGCCTTGCAAGATCTGCAAGCTCAGTGAAATATGCATTGATATCTTGATAAGAATAGCATTGGATCTACAGACTGCTTTTGGTAGTATGGATATTTTAATGATGATAGTTATCTCTATCCATCAATATGGTATATGCTTCCACTTATTTCTATCTTCTTCAGTTTCTTTCTTCAGTGTCTTATAATGATCTGAGTACAGGTTTTTTCCTGCTTGGTTAAATTTATTCATAGGTATTTTTGAAGTAATTTTGAATGGGATTGTTTGCTTAGATTCACTTTCTGATAGTTCATTATTGGTATATAAAAATGCAACTAATCTTGTGATATATATTTGTATCCTGCTACACTACTGAATTCATTAATTAGTTCAAGTAGTTTTTGGTGGAATATTTAGTATTCCCTATATATAATATCATGCCACTTGCAACTAATGACAGTTTTAACACTGTCTTTCCAATTTGGATGTCTATATCTTTTCTGACTGCAGTAACTAGTAATTCTAGCACTATGTTGAATATTAATGGTGAAACAGACATCCCTGTCTTGTTCCAGATGTTAAGGAAAATTAATTTAGTTTTTGCATAGTGAGTATGATGTTGGCTCTGGGTTTCTTCTGTATGGCCTTTATTATTTTGAGTTATGTTCCTCTATTACCACTTTGATGAGAGTCTTTATCACACATTGGTGCTGGATTTTAGTGAATGGCATCTTTACATCTATTGATATGATCATATGGTTTTTACCTTTCATTTTGTTTATGTTATGTATCATGTTTATTGATTTACAGATATTGTCTCAACTTTATTCTTAATTGCTGTTCAAGTAGAGTTGATTCCATTTTCCACCCACCAATCCCCCCCACCCCAGCCATCCCCCTTCCAACACTTGATCTTACCCCCCTTTGGTTTTGTCCATCTGTCCTTCATACATGTTCCTGAAAAACCTTCCCCCCTCATCCCACTTTCCCCTCCCACTTTCCCTCTGGTTACTGTCAATTTGTTTTTATTTTCACTGTCTCTGGTTATGTTTTGCTTACTTGTCTGCTTTGTTGATTAGGTTCCACTTAAAGGTGAGATCATATGGTATTTGTATTTCACTGCCTGGATTATTTCATTGAGCATAATATTCTGCTGTTCCATCCATGCTGTTGCAAAGGGTAGGAGCTCTATCTTTCTGCTGTGTAGTATTCCATTATGTAAATGTACCATAGTTATTTTTGGTTTGCTTTTCTTGGTGTTGTTGTTGTCCAAGTACAGTTGTCTCCATTCCCCCCAACCACTCACCTAAACCCAGATCCATTCATTTACTGATAGACATTTAGATTGCTTCCAGCACTTGACTATTTTAAATTGTATTGATATGAACATTGGGGTACATAGGTTCTTTTGAACTGGTGTTTCAGGCTTCTTAGAGTACAATCCCAGCAGTGGAATTTCCAGGTCACTAACCATCAGAGAGATGTAAATTAAAACAACAATGAGATACCACTTCATACCAGTCAGAATGGCCATCAAAAACAAAGTAACAAACAACAAGTGTTGGAGAGGTTGTGGAGAAAAGGGAACTCTAGTGTACTGTCGGTGGGATTGCAGATTGGTACAACCACTATGGAAATCAGTATGGAATTTTCTCAGAAAACTAAAAACGGATCTGCCTTTTGATCCAGCAATTCTACTGCTAGGATTATATCCTAAGAACCCTGAAACACCAATCCTAAATAACCTATGCACCCCAATGTTCATAGCAGCACAATTTACAATAGCCAAGTGTTGGAAGCAACCTAGGTACCCATCAGTAAATGAATGGATCAAAAAACTATGGCACTTTTACACAATGGGGTTCTATGCAGCAGAAATAAAGAAGGAGCTCCTACCCTTTGCAACAGCATGGATGGAACTGGAGAGCATTATGCTAAGAAAAATATGCCAGGTGGTGAAAGACCAATACCATCTGATCTCACCTTTAACAGGAACCTAAACAACAAAACATGACAAATATAACCAAAGACACTGAAATAGAGAACAGGCTTACAGTGAGCAGAGGGGAGAGGGGAAGGAAGAAATTTCACGGTAAAAGGGGAAGAGTTTTCAGGAATAATTATAAAAGACACATGAACAAAACCTAGGGGTGTTAGAAATCGGAGGGTGGTAGGGAGGGCTGGGGGTGGACTGGGATGGGAGTAAAGGCAGAATACTGTATTTGAACAACAATTAAAATTTAAAAAATAATTAATTAATTTTAAAAAGGAGAAAGGGAACAATGCCACTTGCTCAGCTCTTGGCCAGCTTTCAGTCACTTCCCCTGTTCCCCACAAGCAAATTGGGCCCTTCTGGTGCTGATTCCCAGGTAGGTGGGCTTTTGTATGTTATAGGACCCTGTGGGTTTCTTCAATGAAGTCTCCTGTGGGGCTTGGACTTTCTCTTGCTGCCACACAGGTTTTTACTGCCAGAAGTTTTGAGGCTTGTTTCCCATGCTGAAACCCTGGGTTGCATGATCTGTCATGCTCCCCAGTTGTTCTTCTCAGTTTACTCTCACGCAGATGTGGGATGACCCGGTCCACCAGCAACTGCCTTACCTCCCCAGTCATCCAGGTGCTGCCTTGCTGCGAGTCCTGTCCACCTGGCTCCCCATCTCTGCCCCTCCCACCAGTCTGAATGAATATGTCTTCTTTAATTCCTTGGTAGCTGGACTTCCAAACAGTTTGATTTTCTGTCAGTTCTGGTTATTTTTTATTTTTAAATTTGTTGTTGTCCTTCTTTTGCTTCTGCGATGTGGGAAAGTGTATCTATCTACACCTCCATCTTGGCTGGAAGTAGGACTTTTAACATATGAATTTTGGGAGGACACAGTCCAGTCCATAGCAATCCTCTATTTTGTTCCATTGATCCATTTGTTGATCCCTGTACCAACATTAAATATGTTACTCACTACATCTTTTCAATGAGTCTTGATGTCTGAATAGAGTTGTGAAAATCAGCAAGTAAAGTTACACTAAAATATGTGATATTCATTGGAACTGCATGTAGTTTACTGATTTGTTTAGAGAATTGATACCTTAAGCTATAAGGTCTTCATCTATGAAACCTATTTACCTCTTCTTTTTAGTCTTTCCTCATGTTCTTAAATGATGTTTTGTAACATTCTCTGTGTCTTTTGTTAGATTTAATCTCAGGTGCCTTATGTTATTGGTGGCTATTATCAGCTTAAATATTTTTCATTGCCTTTTTCTGACAAATTAGAATAGTTCTAAAATTTATTTAGTATGATGTTTGTAAAGACTTGACGTTTGTTATCAGGTTAGAATATCCCCTTTTAACCCCCATTTTCTAAGACTTTTTAATATTATTACTGTCTTAGGATGATGGCAGCCGAGAAAAGTAGAGAGATAAGGAATATATTTTCTAGGTAGAATTGATAGGACTGGCACATGGATTGGAGGTAGGGGCTGAAAGAAAGAAAGAAAACAAATTACTTACAGATTTTTTGCAGGAGCAACTGGTTGGAGAAGGTGGAAAGAAAACCAGTGATTTTCTTTTGTACAGGTTAAATTTGAGCAACCTGACCATGTTTAAATCAGAGCATCATTAGCATATAGATGAGATCACCTGTGGAGAGTCTGTGTTGTGAAAAGGAATATGTCTTGGAACT
This sequence comes from Trachops cirrhosus, assembly GCA_028533065.1. NCBI lineage: Eukaryota > Metazoa > Chordata > Mammalia > Chiroptera > Phyllostomidae > Trachops > Trachops cirrhosus. The sequence goes on along the minus strand of JAPYXV010000923.1, from coordinate 10,334 downwards.
TTCCAACATTAAGAGCTAGAACAAAGGCAAAGAGTCAGAAAAGGAAAGGGCCACCCAAGGAAATAAAGGGAAAACCAAGTAAATATGACACCATTTACTGGCTAAAATGGGAATAATGACAAGGAGCAGGTTCAGGGAGAAAGATTTTGGATTTTGTTTGTGGATGCGTACAATTTTTTAAGCCTATTAGATATTCAAGTAGAAATATAGAGTATATAGTTGGACTTATGAACTTGGAGTTATGAGAGGCTTGGTCTAGAAGTATTAATATGGGAATCATCAATATTTAGTCAATGTCCTCAAAGATGGCTGCACGTTAAAATCACATAGTGATTTATAAAATTTATGTATGTTCAGACCCTACCCTAGACAAATTAAATTAGAATCTTTGAATTTAGGCATACAGATTAGTGCAGTCTTAACTCTTCAGCTGATTCCAATTTGCAATCAGAGCAGAGAACCACTGGTATAGACCAATGTCTTTTAAACTTTAATACATGTCAATCTCCATGGAATCTTGCCAAAATGTAGATTTTTGATTCAATAGGTCTGGGGTGGGGCATAAGACTTTAAATTTCTAATGGACACCCATGATTTTGACTATACCTCACACTTTGAGTAGAAAGGTTATAGATAATATTTAAAGCCATGGGCTTGGATGAACTCATCAAAACACTAGGTATAGACTAAGAAAAGTTGCAAGAACAGTTATGGTGTTTTTCTGTTAATGGTTGGAAGTTTGGTGCAAGTACAAATTGGGCAGATTATTACAATCAACCAGGATGAGGGCTTTGTTGGACAAATGTATTGAGGCAGGAGATAGTCAGGAGGAAACTCCCAAGGTGCTCCAGGGTTAAGATAAAGGACATCCATACAGGACAGAGACCCTATTCTAAGACCAGTTGTTCCTGCTCTCTGGGAAAGCTCTGAATTGTGGTGACGCATGAATGCACCTGCACAGAAGATGCTACTTGACCCCTGCTTCATTATAACAGCATTATAATAAATTAGCATTGTGCAACCCCCTTCTCCAGTGGCCAATCAAGGGAAATGATGGGAGACCACATGCACAGTAGCTTTAAAGTAACACAACTACTTGCACATGTGCAATAAAAGCCCACCAAAACTAGCCAGGAGGGATCCACCCTATAAGAACAGAATCCCTCCAGTCCCTGTGGTCAGTCTCTGCTTGGAGTTGATCTGCTCACATGTTCTGTGGAGTGTTCTATCACTTAATAAATCTGCTCTCTGTCTTTATGCTATAAACTCTGTGTGTTCAGTTCAATTCTTTGTCTGAGATCACCAAGAACCTGATTACCTGCGCCTGCTTATGACAATATGACATGTTAATGGGCAAAACAGTGGGATTTTTATTCAAGATGTGGTTATATTGATGAAATATGGACTCTAGCCTGGGTAAATAGGATGGAATCAAAGAGTTGAAAGAGTGAAGATATTAAAGAACATGAACTGAAAGGATAAGAAATGTTGGTTAGGAATGGGAGGCTTGAAATCTGGATTTTGGTGATGGGACATTTGTTAGTGATGTCAAATGTGGAAATGGCAGAGGTTAGGTGAAAGAAAAATATCATTGGAAGTAAGGAAGTAAAATAACTTAGAGGCCAAGGAGTTGGTAAAGCGGTTCACATGAATGATGTATTTTACAAAAGGGTGACAGAAATAGAAATGAAAAAGCAGAGAGTGAATCAGGTGCTAAAGTTTTCAATGAATAAGAGGTGACTAGGAGGTCAGTAGATGATACTAATGATGAATATATGGTAGTATGATCTAGCAGCCTCCATAAATTCTGACTCAGTTGAACTGGGGTGAGACATAGGCATCAAACATTTTAAAAGCTTCTCAGAGGATTCTACTGTGAATCAGTATTAAAAATCACCATGCAACCTGTGAAAACTGGAAGATATGGGGCCATTGGATAGTAAATGTCTTCTGAGGAGTATGGAGGCCAACATCAGATAGAAGATGATGTCTTCGAAAATTTAGTAAACATAGAGAAGTTATGTAACTTGCCCAATGACACACAGCTCAGAAATGTTTGGACTGGGATTCAAACCTTGATTTGTCAGACTTAAAAGCCTGGACTGTCTTCTCTTTACCATGCAGGGATGTCCAACCTGTGGACCACAAGCCACATGCAGCCCAGGGTGGCTATGAATGAAGCCCAACACAAAATCATAAATTCACTTAAAACCTTATTTATTTATTTATTTATTTATTGCTCATCATTTTTTGGTAGTGTTTGTGTATTTAATGTGTTGCCCAACAGAACTCTTCTTCTAGTATGGTCCAGAGATGCCAAAAGGTTGGACATCCCTGGACTCTAGGGGAAATATCTTAGTTTAGAATAGACATAAATATATCTTGGAAAGAAATGTATAGTTCCCCAGATGAGATTCTAATAGGCCACAGTGAGAGGAGACAATATATCTCTGGAATGACTCCAATATTTACCTATCTACCCCTCTTTATTCCCCTTGATCTTTTTACCTTATTTGTTTCTTTTCTGTAGTTGCCACAACCTACCTCTCCAGGAAGGAGAGACACTAAATGATAGGGAGCCAACATTAGGGATCCCCTCATAGATGCCAGCTGGCCTTAATGTTTCTCTTCCCTAAGTATTGTTTGCTGGGGCCTCTTTTCCGCAGAAGGAGGAAGGAGGAGGATACAGTGCTGCAATCACAACCAAGCATTTTGTCTCCCTCTTCCTCTGCCTCCTGACATATCAGGAGTTCTGTATAATGAAAATCTAAATCATTTGTGTGCACACATGGCAACTGTTTATTTGCTATTAGCTTTGAGGACTCAGTGGGGGTTTGATGCATTTAGAAGAAGATCAAGACTGGGAGAGCCTAATCTCATAAGTAGATGAAATGAAAATTGAAGCTCAAAATGCATCTCTCTACATCTAAAAAAAAAAAAGCCAGTAGTAAATATCCTTCAACTTGAGCCCCATTCCAGCTCGAAAAAATAAATGCTTTTAAACCAAGGACACAGGGTGTTGATGACTCCTTGGAAGTGTCCTGGCTCCTCTCTGCTAAGAAAGCTTTACTAGACGTGGTTGTAGATTAATTGTGAGTTCTAGAAATAGCATACCTTTCCTTCCAAGCCACCAAAAATTGGATGTCTTCCATTTTTTTTTTTACAAAATATATTCATTATTAGTCTTTTGAAACTTCCTTTTTTTCCCACTGACATTCTGCCTTAGGACCAAATACAGTCCTGAAGCTTCTCCACATTAGTATTTCTACCAAGAATGAATGCCAGACTGAAGAAATTGTCCTTATCACATTCTGAAGGGGCCAGGCCTTTCCTCTTAGTGCATTCTGTTGGACAGTGGATAAAGCCTCTACTTGCCAACAGCTTCCTCTTATCCTTATCTCCCCTCCTCCAGAAACCTCCTATTGCCACCTATTCTTGCAGAAGCCAGAACTCCCTTTCCCAGAGGCAAGACTCTGTCTGTCTTGATTCAGGGCACATGCTCCTGCAAGGTAGGAATTCTCTGCCTAGAAGATACCAGAAGCTATAAATGAATGGAAGTGTTTATTCTCCATGGGAGCAGGGATTATGAGTGACATTAAGGAGAGGGCATTGCTCAAAACAGACCTGAGTGACTTTAACACTTGTAGTATACCAAGTGCCACCCCAGGTGTAGAAATTGTAATCCTTCAGACACAAAGGGATGCCAATTGGGCAGTGGCTATCCATCTGCCATTCCCTACTAAATGGATTAAATAAATATTCAGTTGATTTTAAGCTATCTCAGGTGAATAGTCTCCCATTTCTTTCATCACACCCATACACACACAAGCTCTAAGTAGTTCTAAGAATCAGAAAGGACCCATAGTTAGGCATTTAATCTGTGTATATGCAGGGAGCATGACCACCAGCTACGCATGGTCAAAGCTGCCTCTGAGATTCACTTCATTTGTTTAGCCCTCCACAGGCTCCACAGGCTCTCCTTCCCCTGCTCAACAGCCTGAGGAGGTAAGCTTGGTTATCAGATCCTGCTCCAGACCACAGGAAAAAAAAACAGGCTACTCAAATATATGAACAAAGAAAGGCCTGGCAAGAAAGATATCAGACACAGGCAGGAAGGAATTTAAATTCAAATTGAACAAGGGACTGGATCCCTCTTTGAATATAATAAGCTCTTGAAGGCTTGGTTTAATCACAGAAAAAAATCCTTTTAAATTCTATCCCTTTTCCATGGAAAAGGAGGGAACATTCCAACTGACTAGGACCTTATACAATGTGACAGTCAGTTAAAATGACTCTTTTAAGTTCACTTCTTTTTTGTCAGTCTCTTCTGTAGTGTACAACTACCTCACAAGGTTTTCAGGTATCTGGGCCATGGACAGCAACAAAGCATTGATTTTCTGGACAGCAATACATAATGGAATGCATCAGGAGCTAAGAATATTCACTAAGCTGTTATTTTCCATTTCTCCCCTTATACGCCCTAGGACCATTCTCTGTACTTCTCTGTCATGCTCTGTGTCATAAAAAACCTGACCACAATGGGCTTTAGCAACAGGGTTTCTTGCCAGCTGGCATCTGCCTGAGTCTGGCTAGTAATGGGCACTGGAAGATCAGAAAATGAGAAGAGAATGATTATATATATATACCTGTGTTCCTCCCAGCTGTGTACATTTAGGCAGAGACCACATTGTCCTAACTAAAGCCACAAGTCCTATCAGGCAGCCCCTCTTACACAGCTAAAGCTCTTGCTGGATTTCAATAACATGACTTTCCCCTTGACCCTTCAGCCTTAGTTGTGATAACAGCTCTCCAATGTTCATAGTCTTTGTATGCTTCAACGTTACTTGCAGGTTCCCTAAATCCTACCCAAGTCACAGTAAATGTCCCCTTCATTAAGCTGATCTCAGTGAAAGCCCTTGAGTATGCTATGTGTATTCTGCCAAGACTCTGACTTAAATACTTAGATCACCTCCACAAATTCTATTTCACAGAATTTCAGAAGGTTCTGTAGCCTGCCAAGGGATAACATCTGCTCCAGCTGCCTTTTCTAGGGACAGTGATCTGCCTTTTATCAAATGTTTGACATTGTCTCCATATACAGGGCTATCCTAAATTAAAGTTACATCATTTTGTCTACACAGTAAAAATGAGGTTTGAAGAAATTTCTTTTATGTTTTATCTGTTCTTAGTCATCTTTTTGGGGAAAGGGGATGTTACAAACCCAATCACATTGCTTCTTTCACAGTGAGGTATCTTTAACATGCCTTATCTTAAACATAATCCATTTCCATAAAGAAGACAATACTTGACCTGAACTTGATCATCTGTTCCTTAATGTCTGTCATCCCTCTAGTACTACTCATCTTGGTGATATAAACCACCCACATGTAAGAGTGGTCATCCCAAAATTTTGGAATGTCTCCATGCGACTGCTTTTCCTGCATCTTTGCTAGTACATGCTTGACTTTTCTGCCTAGCTTCCACCATTTATCTCTCAGATTCATTTTAGGCATCATCTTTTCTAAGAAGCTTTCCCATGAACCCCATACTCCAGGTTGGTTTAATAGCCCCTCTATGTGATTCATTAGCCCCCTCCTCTTCACTTACTAGAACTTAACACACTGTTTGGCAATTGTTTATCCACATGTTTGACAATACCAACAACTATCCCTTTTATGGTAAGAAACTGTGTCTGCATCCTTTTATCCTCAGTACTTAGCACAGAATATGGCATATAATAGGATACTCAAAATGTGTCTGGAATAAATGACTAAATGAATGAATGAACTCATGAATGAAATATATACTTGAATTCACTTACCTATATAAGATTAACATAAGGACCCTGACCCTTTTTGGGATAGCATATAATGAATAAGTCCAGTTTTTGCCATTTCTCTCCTTCCAGGAAGGGTTGTACCTCAATGATCTGGAGTAATTAAAAATAAAACATTTGAGCTGGCCTTCCCACCTAATCCCTAAAGCTGTAGTCATGGAACAGTAGAGCTAGCCTGAATTAGTTGGGTATTGGAGAGAGACAAATTTTGTCCCTGGGCAACATCAAGTTCTTTTATACCATCCATCCTTGAGCACTTTTCGGATGGAGACCAGCCCTAAAAACACATCAGCCCTTGTTGATATCAGGACTGTGTTCTTTTATGTATAACTCACCCCAGATGGAGGGGAAAGCATCTGAAACAGACAGAGAAATATATTGTAGTAGGAATGATCAGAAGGGCAAAAGACTGCTGTGGATTTCCTAGTCAATAAAAATGAACTCTGATAGAAATTTCAGTAAGGAGCCAGCAGAAACTTCTTTGCCATCATCATCATCATAAAATCATGTTTATTGCATGCACAAAAATGTTATTATATGCTCATAACATTTAATGAATACCATTTCTGAATCTATAATGGAATAAGGAATACTTGCCACTATATTTTGATGCCAGTTACCCGGCCAGCACACAAAATGAACTCTTATGAATATTCTAAAACATAATGAGGAAGAGGCCTTAGACTATAAGCAAGGATCTTTGATTAATATTTTCCTTACTAGGAGTCACTCTCTCCACAAGCTTCCCCACAACTTAAAAAGAGGAGAGGCAGGTTAAAAGAGGAAGAGTGGAGGTGTTGTGCGGAGAAAGTCTCAAAAAAATTGAGCAGTGGCACTCTACAGATAGCAATCAGTACCAGGGCAAGGGCTGTAGGAATGGAATGGCAGGAACCAGGCCTGTCCATTCCCTTGTCTTTCCATGCACAAGTGTTCTTACTTAGCCTTGAAGCTTTGGGTTAAGTGGCAGACAGGAACTATGGAAGACTGAAAGGCTGCTTGATCATGCATTTACCTTTCAAGTGAGGATCTTCTCCTTACTTTGGGACTTGAGGCTAGTGGGTACTCACAAGCTAGGTAAACATTTGAGAAAATCATTGCTCCTGATAACTTTTATAAGCAGCCACTGATACACTGGCTTAAGAGAAGGAGAAAATGAATGATTGGTGAGTTTAAAAAGCATGCAACTCTAGGCTACACTACTGAAAGGTGGGTGGCAACTGGCCTACTCTTAATACCTCTTTCCGAGGCTCCCTTCCCTCCTCTTTCCTGCCCTCTATAATCTTCTGCCAAAGCTCAAGGTTTGAGGCAGTGGTCAAGCTCCATAGCATAAGAATTGGTGTTCTTCATGATGCTCTCCACCAATATAACAGGCTTGGGTTTTTTTCCAGCAAAGCAAGAAAGCCAGGTACAGATCAACATGGCTGCAGCTGCTCCACCTCCGGCACAGTAATAGGCCCAGCCAAGCCTACAGGTACCTGTAGAAACAGGGACAGAGACATGAGAGTTAAAGTGAGAGTAGGCAGCAGTGAATGAAACTGGGATTCCTGTGTCTTCCTTTCCTCCTTTGCTGACGGCAGGTATTTGTTTTAGCAAGAGGTTATAAAGTTTTATACTGTTACAGTAGAAACCTAGGAGTGATGTGAGTGGTGGTAGTGGTGGTGATGCTAATGACACTGATGATAAGACAATGATCAAATGTCAAGAACTAGGCTAAGGTCATTAAACATACATCTTAATAACTATATAAGACTGATACATTTATTATCTCTGTTTTATACAAGATGGAGCAATCAAGGTACAGGTTAATAGTGAAAAATTATATATCTAAAAAGTGGTAGAGTTAGTATTTGAACCCTGCTCATCTTGACTCTAATGCTCCACACTTTTTGCTGCACTGATATACTATGGTGCATGAATTGTTTTCAAAGAGTCATCATTATCAGGAGATTTGACAGGAAAAATCATATCCATTATCCCTTGATCCATGTCTCTATGCTAACCTAGCTTTTTGACATCAATGAAGCAAATATGCATTCAAATCAAGGCCAACCAACTAAGGGGGTCATTCCAGTTTGAAGGGAAATGGGAAAGGTCATATGCTCAAAATAATCTACCCTACCATCTGACACCCTGTCAGAAGTAGACCCTTTCATTTGAAGTATTTATGTGGTTTTTTAGACTATTTTCTTCAAAGAATTTTCCCTCAGAAAATATCAATACCCAAAGAAAGGATAGCTATTATTTTACCAGGGATCAGAGTAACAACTAACTGTAAAGAATCAAGTACTCATGCAAGCAGAACTCCAGAAATTGGGACAGATGCCCAGTGATATAAAATTGCACAGGAGTTCTGGGAAAAGAGGTAGGCAGCAACCTTTACCTACCTCACAGTTTTGCAGAAACCTCATCCTGACTGTAGTCAGTTGGGGATGTCAAGACTGACCTTTGTATTGTAACAATTTCTTAATAACCAATTATTTCTACTCACATGGTACCTAGGGAATCTTAATTTTTCTTATTTTAATTGACTGTTTGGCATGTCATATACAGAGTCTAAGATGGCACGAAGTTAGGCTGTTTTGCTTTTCCAGATAAACCAAGCTAATTTATCTCACATTTCCCACTTCAAAAGCAGTCTTTCTATCTCTGGATAGGTGGCTCAATTGATTGGAGCACCATTCCACACCCCAAAATGTTGTGGGTTCAATCCCTGGTCAGGACACATACCTGGGCTGTAGGTTCAATCCCCATTCAGAGCATGTAAGAGAGGCAGCTGATTGATATTTCTCTCTCCTTTCTTCTCTCTCTCTCTCTCTACCCCCTTTCTCTGTCTCTAAAATCAATAAACATATCCTAAGGTGAAGATTTTAAAAATTTTATAAAGAAAAAAAAATCTTTCTACACCAAGTCATCATTCATACTGTCTCTCCTGCCAGAAATATGTTCTTTTTTAATTACCAGTTTGTATCATTCTTAGACAACTATGCAAGACTCAGCACCTCCAGGAAGCTTTTCCTGATTAACCCCAGTGGATTTAAGTCACCTCAATGAAATAGCTCTTCAGGAATTTGTGTGTACATCCTTTATGTGGGTGTGCACGTTGGGTAAAACAGTGAGAGGAAGATTTGTATATCACATATTTTTCATCTGCCTTTTTCCCTCTACCAGATTGTTGGTTCAACAGTGCAGATGTATTTGTTTCTTTCCTGATAATTTCTCCCATGCTCAGTTAACCATGGGTGCTCAGCATGATTTAGCCTAACAATACTTCAAAGATGGGTATACTTGCATTTTCAACCCTCAACACTCACACCTATAACTTAAATTTAGAATTAAAATCACAAAATTAGATACAGTGTAATGTTTGTTTCTAGAATGTGCCATGGCTCTGTCCCACCATTCTTCTCCCTCTGCTTACTTCATGTGCATGTGTATACATAAAATTTCCACCATTATATTTGCCTAGTAAATGTTCCATCACATTTAAGAGCTCATTAATCATTAATTCCTTAGTGAACTCTTCCCTGAACTCCCTAAGTCAAATTTCCTTATCACAAGCTTACATTAGAATTGTGTACCTTTCCTTCTGTAGTTAAAATTAACAAGTGAATCCCTTATCCCCTCCTATGGTAAGTGTCAAATCTTAGTTATTCAAAGGAAATAGTACGTTAAATATAGGCTGAAATAATTATGTAACTTCTTTTTCTAAAGATTTTATTTATTTATTTTTAAAGATAGGAAGGTAAGGAGAAAGAAAGGGAGAAACATCAATGTGCGGTTGCCTCTTGCACCTGCTGTACTGGGGATCTGGGCCACAAGACAGGCATGTGCCATGACTGAGAATCAAACCAGCAACTCTTTGGTTCACAGGCTTGTGCTCAATGCACAGAACTACAACAGCCAGGGATTACAGACCTTCTTGATGTCCCATATCCCTACCCAAAATCATGGTGAAAGTCATACTATAATACCCATCGAAACAATGCACTTTTAAGAGAGAGGGGTTCTCAAATCTCTATGGTCAATTAATATTTGACAAAGGGGGCAGCAACATAAAGTAGAGTAACAATAGCCTCTTCAACAAATGGTGTTGGGAGAACTGGACAGCTACATGCAAAAAAATGAAACTTGAACACCAACTTACACCATACATAAAAATAAACTCAAGGGGGATAAAAGACTTAAATATAAACCGTGTCACCATTAAAGTTCTAGAGGAGAACATTGGCAGGAAAATCACAGATATTGCACGCAGAAACATTTTTACTGACACGTCCCCTAGAGCAAGGGACATAAAGGAAAGAATAAACAAATGGGATCTCATCAAAATAAAAGCTTCTGCATGGCTAAAGAAAACGGTATTAAAATAAAAAGAGAACCAACTGTATGGGAAAACATATTTGCCAATGATACCTCAGACAAGGGTTTAATCTCCAAGATATATAAAGAACTTACACGACTCCACTCAAAGAAGACAAGAAACCCAATTAAAAAATGG
>JAPYXV010000921.1:0-14625 GCA_028533065.1 Trachops cirrhosus | reverse complement strand
AGGAGAGGGGAGGGAATTTCAGGGGAATAGGGGAAGGGTTTACAGGAACAAGTATAAAGGATACATGGACAAAAACAAGGGGGAAACTGGGGTGGGGGGGGCTGGGCTGGGAATAAAAGGCAGAAAACTGTATTTGAACAGCAATTAAAATAAAAAATAAAAACATAAAAATAAATTAAAAAAAAATTAGACCAAATCTTTATTTACAATTCACTTTTCAGTTTTCATCAAAGCAGTTAACCATTGTTTAAAGAGAATGGAATCTTCTGGCTTTTTCACCATTTTCATAGGTTACAGGGTGCCTGCATGGGCATGGGTGAATGTTACTGGCTGATGTTTTCTAGCCCTGTATACCTAGGATGACATTTCTAACCACTTCATTGTGCAGATAGAATGAAAAGGCACTTGGTAGGGGGTTATTTCAGGAATTCATGTGGGTGGCTGGATTTACAGGGCCTTTTTCTTTTATATCACCTGCTATAGATAAAGGTATTAAAAGAGCTTTTTAAAAAATGATTGGCTCTGGCAGGGTAGCTCAGTTGGTTGGGGTGTTACCCAATGGGCCAAGGTGGCTGGTTCCATCTCTGGTCAGAGCACATGCAAGAATCAACCAATGAATACATAAATGAGTGAAACAATAAGTTAACTTTTCTCTCTCCTTTCCTCTCTCTCTAAAAATCGATAAATAAAGTTTTTTTTAAAAAGATTGAGAGTCCTTAATTACAAATTTAAACAAACAACAAATTCCAGAATTCTCTCCCTCTCAGCCCCAGGCATTCTAATAAGCCTTGAGGCCCTCATTGTGAGGTTACAATCAGTGGCCAGGGCCAGTTCAGCAGTTTCTGTGGTATGTGGTGAGGGTTGCTGTGGAGCAACAGGCTTCCTGGGGCTGCATCAGCTTGTGAGTAAATGGAAGGTCATGTCAATATTCATGAAGATCCCAAATGCTTCTGGATCTCACCCTCACCTGGCTATTGTAGGACCTTCCACCCTTAAAAGGAGCCTTCTAGTGGTGTTCCTGAGAACTAGCAGGTTTGCTACCCTAGAACACCTGTTCTTCCCCCTGCTCTGGCCTCTTCGGTTGACATCCACAGACCCTTGGCAGGCCTTAGCCCTGCTGGATTAGCAGCATCCTTGTAGATACTGGTGTCTCTCCCTGCTGAGGGCGCTGTGCTCTGAAACTTCTGGAGTTAAAAACCGCTTAAAGTGTCAGTATTAGTAAAGGTCTTATGGGCAAGCATCACAATCAACTCTGGCTAATTTACAAAGAAAAGGAATTTATTAAGAGGATATTGGGTAGTTTGCAAGATTCCTGGATGGTCAGGAAAAACATGATGTAAGCTCTATAAACAGCAACAAAGGCCCAGATCCCATCTGGGAGCTGCTCTGGTGAAGACACCACTCCCTGATCCCTTATGGACACCTGGCCTTCTCCCACTGGCACCAGAACCCTGTCGCTGTCACCTTCAGAAACTAGACATAGATCCTGCCACTGCATCTACCCTTCCTAACACAAGGCCTGTGGGTCTCCCCACATTCTAACTCCAGCAGTGCTAGGAAAAGCAAGTGTCTGGTGTTTCCAGCTCTTTCCATGGGAGGTGGGCTCTGCTTCCTTAGGTGTAGATTGACCAAATGTAGGAGAGATTTAGATCCTGTGAACCTAGAAGAGAACCAAATGTCCACTGCATGGGAGCTAGATCCCCAATGCTGTTGATACTCTGAGTCCCCCAACACCTTTGAACCACATTGACACTTGTGTGTTAAAGTGCATGGTGTGGACGCCCGTGGCCATTGAAGTACTTGTGACAACTGCTCCTTCAGCCTCCAGCCGTGGTCTCCTTCTCCAGGGTTAGAGTGGACTCTGGGTGAGCTAGCCCTTCATGACCCTCTTTACCTCCTTCAAAACATCTACTGAATTCTGTTCCTGGTGAGGCCATCTCACCTGTCCAGGGTAACAGTTCTCCCACCACATCAGCAGTCAAGAAAATCATGAAAACTCTTTCCCAAATATATGGCCACTTCCTGAACAGGTAAGTGATTACAGAGGTTCTGGTAGGTGTGGCAGGGTATGCTGGCAGGCAGGAGCCGGGACTTAAATATGTTCAATGTCTGTGCCTAAATGGCTCCCTTCTTCTTAAGTACCCATCTGCATCTACTGACCTAAACAGGGGACTCTGAGGGAAAACCAACTTCAACCCTGTCCACCATTTAAAACTATGTGAATGTGTAGGAAGGACTTGTTGGGACTGAGTGGAAGCAGACTGTGGAGCCTACCAGATTCCTAATTGCACCTGCTGTGTAAGCCAGATGTTTAAACAGATCAGGTGAGGAGAGAGGAGCAGGAGTACCAGGGGAACAGCACTGGGTCTCATGTCAGAACCATCCTGGGAGGGTCTTTGCCCCAGAAGAGAAACAGTTGAGAAAATGATTTTACTACACAATTTTGGGGCCCAGGCAACAACCTCCACAACTGAGCACAATACTGAGGGAAGGAGTTGTTTGCTTATTTGTTTGATTGTTTTGCCTGCTTCATGGCTGGTGTAACCAGTGGGCCTTTGCCCCTTTGGGGTGAAGTAATAGCAGGATATGGGGGAAGGTCAGCTCAGAGATGGCTGCTCTGTGGACATGTTGGTTTGCCTGCCAGAGTCTGGGCTTGGTAGCAGTAATGACGCTGAGGCAAACAGCAGCAGTGGGTTGTAAGTAGCCAGTGTGGGATCTACTCACTGGCACCTCTGAGAAGCTGTGGGGACCAGCAGCTGCAGAATCTGGGCTCAGTCAGTAGGGACACTAGCAGTGGTGGAAGATTTACAGAGAATGACAGTGATTCAGGGAAATAGAGGTCAAAGACAGTGGTGTACTTGGGCTCAGAGAGGCATTTCTGAGAACCTGCAGAGGCCATGAGTGCACAGCCTTGGTTAAGTGAGCAATAAAAAGGTTGATGATGATAATGGTAAAAATAACAGGTAGTATTTATGGAGCATGCACTATTCTAAGTGCTTTCCATGTGTTTATTTACTTAGTTCTCACTACAACCCTGTTAGGTATATATTATTATCATCCTCCTACCACAGATGAGAAACTTAGTTTTGGAAAGGTTGAAATGTGGCAGACTGCATTTTCCAAAGATGGCTTCCATGCCTCCTAACCCACATGTTATCCCGCATGTGACTTTGGTCCTCCAGCCTTGAGAGATGGGCCTGTTCCTCTCCACTTGAATTTGTGCAGGCTTCTGACTCTCTTGTAACCTATAGAATGCAGCAGAAATGAGGTAATATGACTTGAAGACTAGGTCAGAAAAGGGAATGCACTTTTCATCTTGTTTACTGGAATACTTTTCCTGGAGCCCTGAGGCCGCCATGCTGTGAGGGAGCTTAAACTAACTCACATGGAATAATCACACAGACAGGTCCTGAAACTACATGAAGAGGGAGAAAGACATACCCAGCCAGCCCAGCTGCTCCATCACAACTCTGTTCCCATTTCAATTGCTGTCTGATTTCAATTACATGAGACACACTGAGTCAACCAAGTTCTTCCTAAACTTCCAACCCACAGTAACTGTGATAAATAATAATTGTTGCTACTTTAAGCCACTAAGTTTTGGAGTAACTTGTAAAGCAGCAATACATAAGTAACAGGTAACTTGCCCATAGCTTGTATGTGGTAGAGCTGAGATTTGAACCATCAGTCTGGTGAACCAAAGGATAATACATGCACACATGAACACACTATTTTGGCGGGGGAATCTCCCAGTGTACCTGGGGAAGGAAAGTGATTCTTGCATAATCATCTGGTGTTTAAAATTCACAAGATTCAGTTATAACTTTAATGTGATCTTTTTTTGTACCTATAAGTTGTTGGGGCCTACATTTTAAATTAGTTGTTAAATGTTCTTCTAAGTAAATACACAAGTTAATATGTTTCATGGAGGTCCTGGAATATAGATCCAAAATTAAATTTGAGATACTGTTTACCCAATATGATCATTTTGGTTTTCAGATGAGATTGGGCACATTCAGGGTGGTATGGCTGTAGATTTTTTTGGTTTTCAAATAGCAGTTTATTTTAAGCCATTGCTTCTGGAAGGATTTGTCTTTCACTGAAGGCTGCATTTTTCTTTTACCCATAGAAACAAAGATTAAGATAACAATTGTTAGCATTTATTGGGCACTTACTATGTGCCAGGCACCATGTATTTAATCCTTCCCAAATCCTCTCAGACAGGTCCTATTGCCATCCCCATTTTATAAATGAAGATACTGAAGCAGAGGAAGAATAAATACCTTTCCAGACAAATGCAGCCAGTAAGGAGGTAGAGCTGTGCTTCCAATCCTGGTTCTAAACAACACAATACTGCCTCTCTGACCTTAGTCTGGACCAATTCCTGTGATGCTCAAAATGCACCATCATGCAATATGCTTGTGTGAAGTGTATTTCTCATGTAAAAGATCAGGCTTAGCTTGTGCTGTGTGCAACTCGTGGCCAAAAGATCACTAGAAGAGGCCTTGGTCCTAACATACAGAAGCCTTTTCTACAAAATATTTTCTATGCCAGCAAGAAAAGGTCACCACTCAATTGTGAAGGAAGGTAAAGCCTTTTGTCAATTATTTTTGAATAATTTGTTCTTGAGCCTCCTGTGAATTGTTGAGGAGTTCATATTATGTCTTCGGAAGTCTTTAGGAAGTTTTAATATAAACAAAATGATAAACATTCATAGGAGTTATATTCGAAGACAACTGTTTTTAACGCATTGTCCCACTAGGAATTCAGTATCTTGGCAGGGGTTTATTTATTATGTTTTACTTTAAACAGAAAGCATTAACACTGATTAGCTCAAAAGTGTTCTTGGCTTTATACTGTAAAGAAAATATATGCAAGAAAAGAAAATGTGGTGTGTAGAGAAAGCTAGGAATAGCTGGTATTTGGCTTCACTGCTGGCTGTAGTGTAAACCATGAGCAAATTAAGTCACCTCTGTATGGGTGGCATATGAGCCTCCATGGAGAACCTTAGAAATCCTTAGGGAGGGAACCCCATAAACTTTATGCTGCAGTCACATAAACTGAGCATTCAAGGTGATAGAATGCAGGAGATACAGAGACATTTGGCTTAGCCAAGCAGGATGACAAGTAGTCTGGAAATAGCCATAAAAAACACTGAGATACCCCAACCTGTCACCTGCTGGGGCTGTGGAGAAAACATTGATTAGGACACAGCTGGCTTCCAGTGAGAGACTAGATTTGGCCAGTAAGAGAACCAGAGAGTTAAAAGGAAAGAGGGTGTTTCAGCTAACTCTTGCTGGATAAAACTTTAGAGGCTTAAAACAAGTTGTTTTTTTTTTTGTTCTGGGAGTTGACTGGATTCAACTACATGGTTTTCACTCAGGTCTCTCATACTCTTACCAAGGCTGGGGCTGGAGTTACCTCAAAGCCTTCTTCAGTCCCATGTCTGGCAAGTGATGTTGGCTGTCCATTGAGACCTAAGCCTATTGGCTGGAAGATCTACGTGCAACCTCTTCATGTGACCTAGGCTTCCTCATAGCATAGCAGCTGGGTGCAAAAAGCAAGTATCCCAAGAAGACTATGGAGAAGTGATATCACCTTTCATGATCCAGCCTCAGAAGGCACAGAGCATCATTACTGCCACAATCACAGACCCTCATGGATTCAAGGCTCAACCTCTCCATGGGAGCAGGGGCCAACTTCACAGTTGAAAAGAATGTATGGGATGGGAGCTCTCCTTGCAGCCATCTTGGAAAATGCCATCTTCTGTAGAGGGTAAGTACCAAGAGTGGAAGATTAGAGTCTAAGATTTCAGAGATCTGGCCCTTTGAAAGAATCACAAGGGCCACTCATGTGTGCAGCTTATGTGGAATAGAAGCAAAGTTCATTAGAGTTGAGGAAGATATGGGATGATGAGTCAGGGAAACAGCATGGCCATTTCATGGGCATCAGCATCCTCAGGAAAGTAGAGGATTTGAGAGAGGTACACCTCTCAAGGCAGAGAGAGCGAACACTACAGTAAAACTTTCCTGAGTTTTTGCTTTTGTTCTGGGATGGTGAAAAAAGCCCGTAATCTCTGTGAGGAGGACTTCCTTTTTTTATTTGGGAAAAGATATTTGCTGTGGACCTATTATTTTTGCAAAGGTACTAATAATTAACTTTTTTTTCAGTGCTCATTCAATATTCACTCAAACTATACTTACTGGGTACCCATTCTGTGGTCAGGTCCTGTTGTAGATAATGATACAGTAATTAATAAAGCAGGCAAAGATTTCTGCCCTTGCTCTGACCATTGTGGCCCAGTTGGCTGGGCATTGTGCCATGAAACACAAGGTCACTGGTTCGATTCCTGGTCAGGGCATGTGCCTGGGTTGCAGGTTCAGTTCCCTGCCAGGGCATGTTCAAGAGGTAACTGGGTGTTGTTTGTCTCTCACATCAGTAGAATTTCTGGGTCAATCTTTGTCTCTTGTTACAACCTTTGTTTTAAAGTCTATTTTGTCTCTATAAGTATGGCTACTCCAGCTTTCCCCCACTCTCATTTTCATGAAAGATTCTTTTCCATCTGTTTACTTTCAGTCTGTGTGTAGTCTTCAATCTAAAGTGAATCACTTGTAGACAGCACATATAAGGGTCTTGTTTTGTTATCCATTCAACCACCATGTGTCTTTTGATGGGAGCACTTAATCTATTTGCATTTAAAGTAATTTTTGATAGATATGCATTTATTGCCATTTTATTATTCATATTTTTAATCTTCTTCTTAGAAAAAAACCCTTTAACATTTTTTATAATACTGGTTTGGTGGTGATGAACTCCTTTAGCTTTTTCTTGTCTGGAAAGCTCTTTTTCTGTCCTTTGATTCTAAATGATAGCCTTGCTGGGCACAGTAATATTGGTTGTAGGTCCTTGCTTTTATTTTTTTCTTTTTAAAATTGATTTGAGAGAGAGAGAGGAAGGAGAGAGAGAAAGGAAGGAAAGAGAAGAAAGAAAGAAAGAAAGAAAGAAAGAAAGAAAGAAAGAAAGAAAGAAAGAAAGAAAGAAAGAAAGACATCAACTTGCTGTTCTACTCATTCATCCATTCATTGGTTACTCCTTGCATGTGCCCTGACCAGGAATCAAACCTGCAACCTTGGTGTATCAGAGCAATACACTAGCCAACTTAGCTACCTGGCCAGAGAAGGTCCTTGCTTTTCATCACTTCAAATATTTCTTGCTAATCCCTTCTGGACTACAAAGTTTCTGTTGAGAAATCAGCTGACCATCTTACGGGAACTCCTTTGTAGATAACTGCTTTTCTTTTGCTGCTTTAAGATTCTCTCTTTGTCTTTCAACATTTTAATTATGATGTCTTAATGTGGGCCTCTTTGGGTTCATCTTGTTTGGGATGTTCTGTGCTTTCTGAACTTGTATATCTTTTTCCTTCACCAAGTTAGGAAAGTTTTCCGTCACTATTTCTTTCAATAGGTTTTTAATCCTTTGTTCTCTCTCCTCTTCTCTGGTATCCCTGTGATGTGGCTGTCATTATACTTGATGTTGTCCCAAAGACCCCTGAAACTATCCACATTTTTTAAAATTCTTTTTGCTTTTTGCTGCTCTGATTGGGGGTTTTCTGCTACCTTGTGTTCCAAATCACTGACTCCATCTTCTGCTTTGTCTAATGTGATGTCGATTCTTTCTAGTGTATTCTTCATTTCAATTATCATATTCTTCATTTCTGACTGGCTCTTTTTTATGTTTTCTATATCTTTTCTTTTTTTAATCCTGTTGAAGTTCTTGCTAAGTTTCTGGTGCATCCTTATCACCATTATTTTGAAATCTGTATCTGATAGTTTGCTTGCCTCCATGTCATCTAGTTGTTTTTCTGGATCTTTCTCCTAATCTTTCATTTGGGATGTGTTTCTTTGTCTCCACATTTTGACTGCCTCTCTGAGTCTGTTTTTATTTATTAGATAGAGCTGCTATATCTCCTGGTCTTGGTAGAATTGCCTTATGTATTAGGTATCCTACAGAACGTAGTGGTGCAGCTTCCCCAGTCACCTGAGCTGGGCAGGCTGTGTTCACCCTCCTATTGTAGTTGAATCTTGATTGCTGTTGACAAGTCAATTGGAGGGAGTGACCCCCAGGCTGATAAGCTATGAAGACTAGCTGTGACTACAGCAGAGGAGCTGCTATGCAGGGACTGATGCCACAGAGCCAGACTCCCTTCAGTGGGACTTGGGTGCCCCCTGAGTTCTCCCTTTGAGTGTGTCACATGTGAAGGTGGTTAGGTGGTGCTCCAGGCATGATCTAAAGCTGGTAAAGGGATGGGCTGGCTCTGGGGCCTCCCGGGAAGTGGGGTCAGCTGCCAACTGTGTCCAGTGTGAGCTACAAAGTGATATGTATGTGGTTGCTACTTGTGCTGGGCATGGAGGTGCCCTGGAGAGGTCATGTTGCCAACTGAGTCTGGCAGACACTATTGCCTGACCTAGGGCCATTTAGCAAGAAGTATGGCGCATACTGAGGCCAGATACTGCTTGTCTGAAGTTTGTGAATCTTTGACAGAATTTAGGAAATTCCAAAGCATGAGCCAAGATAGGCCATTTGTTTGTAAAAGCCACTGTAATTGACTTGGGTGGGCCTGAATGTTGGGATGTGCAGGATCTCAGCAAGTCACCAGGGCAGGGTGAAAAGTATTAGCCAGGTTGATGGTGACTCAGATATGACGCCCACTTGCTCACTCTGTAGGAGGAGGGCTCAGCATAGGAACAAAGGCTTCAGCCAGCACTGCTGTCTGGCAGAAAGCTGCCCCACCAGCCCTCACCCCAAATCTGGACCATTCAGTTTCTTCCCATGTGTCCCTAGCACGTTTTCAGCTGGTACCCAAGCACTAGAGCTCAGAGTGAGTCCATCAGCAAGTAAGTCTATGCTTGGGCCCTTTAAGAGGAACACCTCTTAAAGCCCTTTGACTCCAGAAGTGCTTTGTCTAATTCAGTCACAGACCCCATTGGTTTTCTCAGTCAGAAGTCATGGGGACTTCTCTTCCTGGCACTGGAACCCTGGGCTGGGGGGCCTGGTGTGCGCCTGAGACTCTTCACTCCTTAGGAGGGACCTCTGTAGCCAATATATGCTTCCTGACTTTTAACTACCACACATAAGTGTGGGTCCAGCCTGTTCTGCTTCTCTGCCCCTTTTACCAGTCTCAAAGTTGTTTCTGTATATCCGTAGTTATAGGACTACTGCTCAGCTAGATTTCAGGCAGTTCTCAATAATGTTTTTTCTGTAGTTCAGTTGTAAGTTTGATGTAGTTATGGGAGGATGCCAGTACCACATTAACCTACTCTGTCATCTTTATCATGACTCAAATACTCTGAATTTTTAGCTCATATCACAGTAGTTAAGAGCATGAATCTGGGAGCCAGACTGCTGGAGCTTGAAACCAAGTTCTGCATCTTGTTAGTTATGTGATTTTCAGTAGGTTACCCTCTCTGAACCTAAGTTTCTTCATCTGTGAAGCATAGAAAATAATGGTTCCCACATTGTTGTCAGGATTGAGTTAATATAGGTAAAACTTAGAACAGAATAATAGGGACTTGAGGCTTAGTGGAGGAAGTTATGGGCTTCAGGGTTTCTATTGGAGCTTTGAAACCAAGCTTAGGTTGGTGAATAATCCATTTATTACATTCTGGGAACAAACAGAATATCCATGTCAAATTGAGAGGTGGTTTTTCAGAGGGAAGACACACATACTGGTAGAAACAGGAGTCACACTTGAATCAGACAGGCCTGGGTACTAACTGAATCTCTACTCTTATGGTAACTGGGCAAGTTACTTAACCCTCTGAGACTTACTTTTCTTACATGAAAACTGGGGATAATGATACCTACCTTGTATAGATCTTATAAAGTTTAAATCAACATATCACAGTGACTAATATGTAGATATGTGCTCAGTGACTAGCTCTTCACTTCATGAGTCAGTATGTCATCTGTGTACATAGAATGTTTACTGGTCCACTCCTCATTTAATATTTAAAAATGACCATTTCCTCTGTACTGACAACAACAAATAATATCGGATTCCATTATCCTTTGAATGAGAAGATGAGATATTCATCCCCTCTTGATAGGACATTCACTTTGAGTGGTGTTTTCCTGAAGGTCTTTGGGAGCCTGGGCTTTCACAGACTGCTATAGAACATTTTCTGGCCTGCTACTGCCACACCTCAAGGATCCTGCCGTAGCTTGCTGTGACCTTTTCCAAAACTTTGGCAGAAAATGTAGGGTACAACATTCTAACCCAGCAAAGCAAGTCTGGGGTAATGAACAAGCTTATATAAATCTTTTTGGATATGTGGTTCTGGCATGGTGGATTGAGCCAACACAAAATACAGAAATACAAATATAGAAGTACCAGATAAAATATTCTAAGAAAAAAAAGCTCAAACACATAGCCAAACTTGGCTGGAAGAAAGACCATGTGAGTGAGTTTCAAAGAGGATTCTCCAACCCTGAGATGCCTACACCTGACCGGTGCCCTGTGAGAGACCCTGAGCTAGAGACCCAGCTAAGCGGCGCTCAAATTCCTGACCCACAGGAACTGGGAGGAAAAAAGGGGTTTTGTTTTGCTTTAAGCTGCTAAGTTTAGGGTGATTTGTTACTCAACAATAGATAATAAAAGGACAGTAATTACTCAAAATCAGTATATGAAGCTTTTGAAATATCTTTGGGAGCTACAACCAGGAAAAAGCTAACCATCTCCAAGAATGGTTTGTTTCTTCTTAGAGACAGTGAGAATAACACACGGGTGTTTTCCTTTTGGTTTTGGTCACCCAGAAGCTCAGAGCCAAATTTAAGGGCTCAATTGTAATAATTATGCAAGGTCTTATGCCCTTTTTATGTGTGTTCTTACTCCTGGTCTTTTCTTTTATTTTGACTTGTTTGGTTCATCATCCTGATTTTTTAGTTCATTTTTATATTTTTCACTATTACACGAATTATGTTAAGCCATCTCAAATTCAGCTTACAGAGAAGCAAAGCATTTAGAAATACTTAAAAAAATAGTTATGTTCACACCTGTTGAACAGGAGGTACCTGGAGGTGGTGTTGGGGAAGATCAGGTAATGCAAGCTTGGCTCAATAATGGGCATTTGGCCAGGATTATTTTGGATTATGTCCAAAAATATCAAGTGATGATGAAAAAAAAGAGAAAAGAGGATGGCAATTGATCACCACTCCCACCGCACCCGGCCCTACCCTTCCCCTCTTGGAGTCCCGCCCTTCTCTCTTTTTGGCCCCTCCTCTTTCTTAAGCTCCTACTCTCGGGGCGTGCAGTACCGCCTCTGTCTCCGCCTGCCGGGTGGCCTCCCCAGCAGTTTCGGGCTCTGCTCCTCCCTCCGTGCCACCGGCGCGCGCCTTACTCGCTTTGCTAAGCTCCCTCCTTTTGGGGCGGTTGGGCCGCGCGCTTGTGGGGGCGGGGCCTGAACGAGGCCTTCGAGCCAATGGGGCGAGGCGGCGGTGGCGGTGGCCGCGGAGGCGGTGGCGGTAGCGGCGGCAGCAGCGGCTGTGGCGGCTGGGTCGGGCCCCGACGGGCGGCGGCTGCTGAGGTGGAGGCGGAGGGAGGCGGCGGCAGCGGCGAAGGAGGTGGCGGCGGCGGAGGAGGAGGGGGGAAGATGGCGGCGCCCGTCCTGCTGAGAGTGTCGGTGCCGCGGTGGGAGCGGGTGGCCCGGTATGCAGTGTGCGCTGCTGGGATCCTGCTCTCCATCTACGCCTACCACGTGGAGCGGGAGAAGGAGCGGGACCCTGAGCACCGGGCCCTCTGTGACCTAGGGCCCTGGGTGAAGTGCTCTGCTGCCCTTGCTTCCAGGTATCCTGGCTGAGGGGAGCGGGCCGGAACGGCCGATGGGGTGAGGGCGGAGGCTGGGAGTGGGGAACGTGTGACTGGAGCTGGGGCCTGGGGGTCTGTGGGGCCCGGGCCCCTGAGGGACCCACGGCGCTGCGAGCCTGGCCGGTGGGGGTGGGGGTGGAGAAGGGGCAAGAGTAGGGGCAGTGGCCAGGGGCTCCGACCCAGGGGTACCCCAAGAGCAGGCCTCCTGGGCGGCAGTGGCGGGGCCGCGAGATGGACGAGAAGGGATGAGGTGGCAGAGTGTAGCCAGGAGGCCAGAGCGGACCGGGGAGCGGTTGGGCAGGCTGGGGCCGCACAGGGAAAAAGCGAGAGAGGTTTGTGGAGGGTGGGTCCTGGCCGGCTTGACAGATTCCTGGTTCTCGCTGGGAAGGCGGGTCAGGGGTGTTAGGACCTTGCTCCGGGGAGTTGGGAGGTCACAGCCTACCCGTGGTCAGGGATCGCTGCAGTCTACGGCTGTGCGACCGGCATGGGCTCAGGGGTTGTATTTCCTTCTGACTTCCCAGTGCTAGGACAGGTGTTTCCGTGGCCAGGCCTCTTTGTACTCTATAGCGCTAATGAGAATTTGCAGACTTCTTGAAACAGTGACATTTACGGGCAAACACGAATTTGACCCTACTCTGGAAGAAGATGCCAGCACTTAACATATCTGATTTCTTGGATTCCCCCTTCGTATATTTTAGTGTGTCTACGGGCGGGGGGGGGGGAATGGTTTGAGTTTGTTTCTAGTTTAAGCTTAATTTGAGTAAAATATGAGTAGGTCATGTGTAGTGATATTTTGGGAATTGGGGTGACTTTTAAACGTTTGACACTATAGTGTAATGGAATCACCAGAGAAGATTAAAAGTACATCGCTGAACCTTAGGTATTGGTTTATTTTGCTGATAGTAGGTTTTTAAAAATGCTGTAGTTGATTTATCTGTTACATTTTATTTTCTGCAGTAGATTTACCTGGGCAGGTTACTTTAAAAAAGAGGAATTTACATCTTAAAAGTGACTTTTTTTAATTTAGGAAGGCTCATTTTAAAAGTAGCAAATGTGAAAAATGATTTCATAGGTGATAGGTTACAACTATAATAGATACCTACTATGCCTAATTTTTTGAATTTGTTAACTGTTAACAGTTACTCACATTTGAACAGTTTCTTCCCCTCATGTAAATTGCTAGGTAGACAGTATTGTTGTATAAGCTTACTAGTTTTATTTTGACCTACATGTTGGTGATTACATGAACAAACTAGCATTGGAGTTTTTGTCTTACAACTATTTATAAACTTCACCTATTTAAGGATGGCTTGAGTCTGATTTATAGACCAGTATTCTTTTGGAAGTAGGTAGAATAAACATCATTAAAAGTTTTTATTTTGTTAAAGTGAAAAAGGCTTTAAATATCTTTTTAGTTGACTTGCATATTGATTGCCATTTAGCAGTAGTAGTGAAAAATGTGACTCTTTTAGGAAAAGAAAGTTTGAGCTGAGGTGTGAGTGAATAGAATTGAAGATAAAGGATGAGAAAAGTTAACCAATGAAAAAAATCCTAAAAAGTCCTCTACGAGAATACAGTATTAACTCATGTGATTTGTTGAAACTCACTTCTCATTTCTCAACCCTTAAGTGTCCTAATTCAGATAGAATGGAGATTGATGAGAGAATCATAAAAGTGAGAGAGTGAGAGAGAATGTGTAAAATCCTCTAGTATTCTGGGAGGCATCACTGTCTAAGGAAATAGTTCCCAGACTTTTGAATTTCAAAAGAATTATGTCCCCCCCAAATTGGGAACTGTAATAGACCTGCCAGTTTTTTGCTCTGCCCGGTATAAACAATAAAAACAGCAACAGTAATCCACAGCACTATTTATTGTCACCATCATTTCATTGTAAAAAGGGATATTTAAACTGATTTTGAAACAACACATTCTCAGAATAAAAGTCCTTTAAATGGAATCATTTTGGTATATTAAAAAGTTTACTTTTTTAAAATTTGACTTCATTTTTATATAAATTAGTAAAGACTGTGGCAAACCTGCACCAGCCTGCCAAGCCGACATTTAGTAACCCTGATGGGCTCCTAGTTCAGTCACTTGTTAGACTGTGGTCTCAAGCTAATCAGTTATCCTCTTGGAGCCTCAGTTGTTTTATATGTTAGATGGGAGTAGTATAACGATGTACTTACCAGATGAATGATAGGATTAACGGTGATACATAGTATCAATACCTGGATTCAGTTACAACTGTTAATCATCAATTAGAGGTATTTTTTGTAGTGTCTGATAAACACCTTTAAGTAGTATAACTTCTTGTTTAAGGTGTAGTCACTTATATATTTTAAATGCGAATTGTTCATTGTTTATTGCTCACTCCATGGCAAAGTGTAAAGACTTAAAGTCTGTTTAAAATTATTTTAAAAGTGTGGCAAGAGAAACAAAATGTACAGAATATTTTTTTTAAAGATTTTATTATTTTAGAGAGAGGAGAAGGTAGGGTGAAAGAGAGAGAGAGAAACATCAATGTGTGGTTGCCTCTCTCATGCCCCCTACTGGGGACTTCACCTGCAACCCAGGCATATATCCTGACTGGAAATTGAACTGGCGACCTTATTGCTATGTGGGACAATGTCCAACCAATTGAGCCATGCTGGTCAGTGCTGTGCAGAATATTCTTTATAGGTATTTACTGTAAGTTACATTAGACCCCTTCTAAGAAAGGTTTCTGTGTAAAAATAGTACAAATGATCTTGAAAGATTAATAA
>JAPYXV010000920.1:0-14627 GCA_028533065.1 Trachops cirrhosus | reverse complement strand
TGGTGTAGCTTAGTGGATTAAGCGCGGGCCTGTGAACCAAGAGATCACGGTTCGATTCCCAGTCAGGGCACATGCCTGGGTTGCAGGCCAGTTCCCAGCAGGGAATGCACAGGAAGCAACCATACATTGATATTTCTCTCCCTCTCTCCTTCCCTTCCCCTCTGAAGATAAATAAATAAAATCTTAAAAAAAAAAAAAGCTCATGGCAGAATCTTTAGAATAGATGGAGAGCTTGAAAAAGTCCCTCAGCCAAGGACTTCCAGCCAAGATGGAGACGTAGGTAGACACACTGTGCCTCCTCAAACAACCAAAAGAATGACAACAATTTAAAAAGAAAAACAACCAGAACTGACAGAAAATCGAACTGTATGGAAGCCTGACAACCAGAGTTAAAGAAGAAACATTCATCCAGACCTGTAGGAGGAGGCAGAGACGGGCAGCTGGGCAGGGACAACTCTCAGCAAAGCTGCAGTGGAGTACCAGGGCAGGCAAGGCAGTGGCTGGCAGAGGAAGCAGTCCCACATTTGTGTCTGGATAAACCAGGAAGAACAACTGGGGAGCGAGACAGACCTTGCAACCTAGGGTCCCAGGGCAGGGAAATAAAGCCTCAAACCACTGATTGAAAACACCTGTGGGGGTTGAGCTATCGGCAGGAGAAACTCCCAGCCTCACAGGAGAGTTCCTTGGAGAGACCCACAGGGTTCTAGAATATACACAAGCCAACACACCCAGGAATCAGCACCAGAAGGGCCCACTTTGCTTGTGGGTAGCACAGAAAGTGACTGAAATACGGCAGAGAGTGGAGCAAGCATCATTGTTCCCTCTCATACCCCTTCCCCACATACAGCATCACAAAGCAGCAATGTGAGTTGCCCCGCCCTGGTGAACACCTAAAGTTCTGTCCCTTGTACATAGCAGGCACGCCAAGACAAGATAAAATGACCCAAATAAAAGAACAGGTCAAAGCTCCAGAAAAAGTACAACTAAGTGACAAAGACATAGCCAATCTATCAGATGAAGAGTTCAAAACACTGGTAATCAGGATGCTCACAGAACTGGTTGAATTTGGTCGAAAATTAGATGGAAAAATGAAGACGATGCTAAGTGAAATAAAGGAAAATGTACAGGGAACCAACAGTGATGGGAAGAAAACTGGGACTCCAATCAATGGAGTGGACCAGAAGGAAGAAAGAAACATTCAACCAGAACAGAATAAAAAAACAAGAATTCAAAAAAATGAGAGGCTTAGGAACCTCCAGGACAGCTTTAAACGTTCCAACATCCAAATTATACAGGTACCAGAGGGAGAAGAGAAAGAGCAAGAAATTGAAAACTTATTTGAACAAATAATAAAGGAGAACCTCCCCAATCTGGCAAAGGAAATAGACTTCCAGGAAGTCCAGGAAGCTCAGAGAGTCCCAGAGAAGTTGGACCCAAAGAGGAACACACCAAGGCACATCATAATTACATTAGCCAAGGTCAAAATGAAGGAGAGAATCCTAGAAGCAGCAAGAGAAAAGGAGAGAGTTACCTACAAAGGAGTTCCCATCAGGCTGTCAGCTGATTTCCCAAAAGAGACCTTACAGGCAAGAAGGGGCTGGAAAGAAGTATTCCAAGTCATGAAAGGCAAAGACCTACATCCAAGATTACTCTATCCAGCAAAGCTATCATTTAGAATGGAAGGGCAGATCAAGTGCTTCTCAGATAAGGTCACATTAAAGGAGTTCATCATCACCAAGCCCTTATTTTATGAAGTGTTAAAGGGACTGATCTAAGAAAAAGAAGATAAAAAACATGTACAGTAAAATGACAGCAAACTCACAATTATTAACAACCACACCTAAAACAAAAAGAAACTAAGCAAACAACTAGAACAGGAACAGAACCACAGAAATGGAGATCACATGGAGGGTTAGCAACAGGGGAGTGGAAGGGGGAGAGAGGGAGAAAAGGTACGGAGAATAAGTAGCATAAATGGTAGGTAGAAGATAGGGAGAAGGCAAGAATAGTACGCGAAATATAGAAGCCAAAGAACCCGTGTATGACCCATGGACATGAACTAAAGGGGGGGAATGTGGGTGGGAAGGGGTGTGCAGGGCAGAGGGGAAAAGAGGGAGGAAAATGGGACAACTGTAGTAGCATAATCAATAAATATTTTTTTAAAAAACACATAAAAAAACTCAGCCAAAATTCTACCCTGATGCTGAGAGATCTGTACTTCCCCTACCAAGAAAAGCCAAAGTTTATGAAAGCCATGCTTTCATATTGTAGAGTGAAACCTTACAGCCTCAACTGTAGATCTACTGTTTTTGCTAAGTTTTTCCCCTTTGTGTTATTTCCATGTATGAGTGCGTGATATATGAAATAGCTATGAAAATAATAAGACTGAATGTTTTATGCATGTGTAACTAGAAGTAGCCAAAAAAAAAGAAGAGTCCACTTTCCCCCACAAAAAAAAAAAGAAAAACAACAAAACAGTACAGGAAAAGAAAAAGGAAAACCTGAAGGGAAAACTAGATTACTTACAAATGGGTTTTACCCCTAAATAGAAAAATGTGAACAAAAATATTTAGGTCTTTTTACTATGTCCTATGTTGTTACTGCTCCTCATGTAGCAGTGGCCATGGGCCTCTGAGTTGGTGCTGTGGCCTCTCTCCTGGTACAGCCCAAGAACAAGTGGTATAAGACTGAGCTCACCTGGGTGAGACAACCACCTGCTGGAAAAATCCTACTAACCCCTTTTCTTACTCAGGGTAAAATTTATAACTTAGAAGAGAGACGAAGTACAAGAGAATAGGTGTTCACTTCTGGTAGCTCTGCCTTATCTTTTTTAATCTAAAAGTGAATTTTATATAAGACAATACCCCCACATTTTTATCAGCATAGATAATTTCTGTATCCATTTTCCAAGTATTGATTTCATTTTGAAAATGTGTTTTTACAAGAGAAGCTTATTTTAAGTACATGGTTTTTCCATTTTGAGAATCAAATATATATAGAAGTACCAAGTTATAATCAAAAGCAAAAAGAAAAAACTCTATGATCATACATGCTTAGCAGTCAGTTCTGTGAAGCTTTCTGAAGTCTTGAAACTAGTCCACAGGTTCCTGCCTTAATGGAACCCAAGACATCCAACATCTGTTTTGGAAAGATCTGTGTGACAAAGGAAACCATGCAATGCCTGTGTCATGACCTAATTCCTCTTGCCCTTCGCTGGGCCCTAGGCCCTGTCTGTTTTATTTGTAAAATGGGGATAAAAATGTATTAGCCATGTAAAGGTAGGGATCTCACTAAGGAGACATTCTGAAATATTTTCTAATTTTTATTAAAGTATTCATTCAACAAATATTTAAATGCTAAGCCCTAAGCTACATAAAGGTACAAGAGATATGGAATATCTGCCTCAGTAGAGTTTTACAAATTAGTTCTTAGCTGTGATTCTGGTGTTATGTTATTTGATTAGCTCGTACCTTTACGTTTTATTTCATTCACATATTATTGAATTGTATCGGCTCAGCTGTTTGTCATCAAGGCTACCAACTGAAGGGAATCAAAATTTACCTTCCTTCCTCAGTTTCAAGTAGAAGGATTTTTTTAAGCACAAAGATTCCTAAAAGGCCAGAAAGAAATCTAGCTATCAAGTAGATATAAGATCCCTTAGAAATTACCTTATTTCTCAGAAATCATCGATACTGTCATCTCAAGATGTCACCTTCTAGATTTCAGTTTTACTTCCTAGAACACTTCTTCCATTAGGAACGATGATCAGTCTTTCTTTAAAAAACTGATAAGACTAACCTTAAATGTCTAAAAATGAAAGTGCATATGGTAATGAATAATTTGTTACACAACTTGAAGAAAAACAGTATAAGGCATATGAATCATTGTTCCTTTTTTAAGTTAGTAGAATATGCAAAGATAGAAAAACACATGTACTACACAGTTTTCTGGGGTTTGTATCAACATCATATTACTACAATTCTACATACACATTCACATGGACTCTTAGATTTGTAAAAAAATTGGTAAGGTTTTTCTATGTGACGATCTCATGAGATAGTACTTAACATTACAGTCTAGGGTTCTTTGTCATTTGATGATATGTAATAATGTATCAAGTAATAAAAATTAGCCCAAACTAGAATACCTAATCTTACAAACATGTCCATAAATGTTTCTAAAAAGTATTATATTCACAATATTATGATTAATAATACAAAAATAAAATCTTGATAGTTTATAACATCAAATAATAGAATTTATTCCCACTAGGTTTATAGTCCTAATTAAGCATCCAAACTACAGAAAAGGCACATGTGAAAGTATTCATTTTTTTAACTTGTTACATCAATTTTCAGTGTACTGAAGGAACTTCACAGATGTTTTGAGAGCAAATGGAAGTTTGTGATGCACATGGCTTATGTAAGAAACAAAACAAGACCTTTTCCAGCATTGTTCTAGCTGTGTAAAATGGTGGAGACTATCAGAATAAGTTCCAACAAAAGAAACAATGTGGTAGCTTTAGAATTACAGTGGATAAGAGGAAAAGTACTGATTACTGATGTAATCAGTAGAGAAAATGACTGAAACCTGAAAGAATTTAAATCCAGTAGAAAAGTATAAAAGTGACATCATCTTAGAGTGGACAGTCATGATAGCTAGCCTTTTAAATTTAACTACAGAGTTCTAAGCTTAAGAGAACTTTTTAGTGTTCAAAAAGATAGCTTTCTAAAACATGAAGCTATATTGTTTAATCAGTAAAGCATGAAGACACAGACTTTTAATAATTATGTAAACAAAACCGTGTTTGGCAAGAATTTATGATTCAGACAACTAAGTCAAAGATATTTACAAGATTTCATGTCAGTGGATGGACCTGAAATAAGACAAAGACAAATGTATGATTTCACTTAATGTGGAATCTAAAACAAACAAAACAGAAACAAATTCATAGATACAGGAAACAAACTGGTAGTTTCCAGAGGGGGGAGGTTAAGGAGCAGCCAAAATAAGAGAAGGGGATTAGGACGTAAAAGTTATGTAAAATAGAGCATAAGGAATGTGGTAAATAATGTTATAAAAACTTTGTATGGTGACAGAAGGTAACTAGACTTATTGTGGTGATCACTCATAATGCATATTAACTGTCAAATCATGATGATGTACACCTGAAATTAATAGGATATTGTATGAAAACTGTACTTCATGTGTCTGAGAGATGGGGTGAATGAAATTGAAAACAGCTCTTAGAAAGAACCTGCAGTGTCTTTGTGTTCAGATATAGAATTCTCCGGCTCATAACTTTCATTTAAAAATTTTAGCTAAAATTGCCAAACTTTTTTAAAATAAATATTTGATTGTTTGTTTTGTCTTTTAAATGATTTCTTTCTTAATGGAAGTTGAGTTTGACCAAGGAGTGTAGGTAGTAAGTAATGTTTTTCTTTGCTTTAGGTAAAACTTCAGTCAAAAAGCTGACAAAAAAGGTAAGCAATGTGTGTAGGGAGGGGTTCTTTTTCTAAATTTTCCTTATGATAGAAAATGAACTTTTATAAATTAAATTAAAATATTTTAATATGTGTATATTCGAAGGATATTGAGGACGTACTGGCAGCACTCCAAAGAACTCATTGTGGATCAACCTTTTTTAGAGACCTTGGCGATAAAGGTAATTGTGATTTGTTAAGTTTCTTCTTAAGTGTTTTAATTAACCAAAGTATTATTAACGAATTATGGTATGAGGTTTGTAGCTGTGTGTTAGAGAATATACAGTAGAAACTATACATAGAGAATGTTACAACACCATGTTATTTAATGTATATTTTAAGTCATAATAAAATACTCATTAAATAAGAAATAACTTTGTCAAACTCTTAGCAATTACAGATAAATTATTGAAGCATCAGTTTTCATTAAGGCCAGGATAGAGGAGTAAGGCAGACTATCTAAAGTAACGAGAGAAGGCCTCACAGAATCCACATAAAAGAATTGTCAAAGTTTCCACGATCTCATATAACTAGCTAACGGTACTATGTTATATTCTTGAAATAAAAAAATTTTACCCACCATGCATTATAAAAAAGGAAATTGTAAGTCATAATTATTTTGTGTTTTTTAAATCCAAGCAGAATTTTCAGTGTAATACCACCCTCAAAAATGTACTAAATATAGCCCTGACTGGTGTGGCTCAATAGGTTGGGTGGTGTCCCACAAAGCAGGAGGTCACATGTTCAATACCTGGACAGTGCACATGCCTAGGTTCTGGGTTCAGTCCCAGGTGAGGATGCGTGTGAGAGGCAGACAACTAAGGATTCAATCAATGTTGCTCTCTTACATCGATGTTTCTCTCTCTCTCTCTCTTTCTCCCTGCCTTCCCCTCTCTCTAAATAAATAGGTAAATATTTTGTTTAAATATACTGAATATAAATTATAAGACATGTTTTAAGATATAAATATATTTTTATGCCAGATGTGGTAATTTCTCTTTGGGGAACAGGGTTCTCAAAATTGCATTCAGTGGCACGTCATGTTTTATAATGATGCCAGTTTTTAAATATTTCCAGAGAAGCATAATAACAGAATTTAATCATCTCTTCAGGTGGCTCCTAAAGATTTTTTAACAAATTTTTAAATGTAATTAATTGAAATATTTCTCTATTTCACCTGCAGTTTTTAAACATTGCCATTTAATAGCATTTGTTTTACAATTAGATGTGACAAGTATGTATTAAGTTATTTCTCCTCTAAATATTCTGAAGTGTCAGGTTTTTTTAAGAAAGTATTTTCAGAGGGCAGATGCCTAGAATGCTGTTGTACAAATAATCTTGTCTGTGATCTGTCTTGAGAGTGTAGGATGCTATTTTCACACTGCCTCAACTGTGTTTATTCAAGCTTGTTGGGGACCACTCTATGTGGTTTCAGAGACTGCAGCCCCACGAGACCAGGCTCTGAAAGGGACTAGTAAGTCTCCCTGGAAAACCAGGTAACGCAGGTGGCAGATGTGACCCGACTCTTAACACTTAGGGTTCCCGTGGGAATCAGGCCTGATGAATACATTGTATCCTTTGAAGTTTGCTCTGCTTTGCTCTATATGGCTCTGTTGATATCAACCAGATATTTTAAGTTCAAGGCATAAGGAGTAAATTCCTTATCTCATAAAACACATCTGGAAGACCATCTGGCATCAGTATGACTAACAGACCCTGACCTATGACAAATCTGTGTCCCTCCAATTGTTATCTATAGATAATACCTGTTTTTGTATGACTACAGCTTTTTGACATTGATTGATAAGCTATACATGTATACTGTATATATCTACACATACCATTACCAATAAAAGCCATTTGGGAGAAGGGCTTGAGGCATTCTCCACTAGAGGGAATCACCACCCCCTTTTCCCACCGGAACAGCAAGATTGTATCCAGAACGACTTATTTCTCATCTGAGGCAGATGGGAGGAATTCTGCAGGATGGAGTTCCTCCCACACAAGCTTTTTATTTACATCAGTATTTCAAAGAAAAATTAGAATTTTCTTTTATAAACAGCTTCCCTGTGTAAAAGACATGCACTTATGTCTATAGAAAAGAAACATGAGGTCTTGTTTTGGAACCAAGCCCGGTTCAGTCTAGCACATTGGCCATTTCTTCACATTGCCATGTTCCTTTGAAAATTAGAAAAAAACTATTGACTTTTTTGTGATAGTCAAGGGATGAAATACTTTGTTCCTTCAACTGTTAATATTAGAGTGCCTTCATATAAACACTGAATGTTTTAAAGAAAAAAATCTGAAGACTTACTATAGGCTTTTTTATGAAAGAGAAGTACTCCTGCCCCAAAATATAAAAACAACAGAAAAGTTGGTGATACAAAAACAAAGTAAGTCACTAAAAACATTTAAAATATACCTGAAGTTAGTTACAGCTAAAACACAGAAAACCTGGATGTAAAATCCTTACCTGCCTTGCTCTGAATGACTGTGGTCCCGCATCTCTGCTTTACGTTACTGGGAGCCATTAGGGTGTGGTCTTACTCCTCTGCCATCACTTCTCCATCACTTCTCCTTTCTGTACAACTGTATTAGCTTTACTTCCCATTGTTCTTCCAACAATCTCTTTTTAATTTTTTTATTTTAATTATCATGCAAGAACACTTTATTCATTGCTCTGAAAGAAAGAGAAAGTTTCAGAGAAACATTGACGTGAGAGAGAAATATCGATTGTCCACCTTCTGTACATGCCTGACCAGGGGCCAAATTTGCAATCCAGCCATGTGCCCTGACCAGAATCAAACCCACAACCCTTTGGTCCATGGGACCACACTCCAAGCAACCGAGCCACACAGGGCCAGGGTCCTCTTTTTAATTTTTATATTTATTTATCTTACACGGCTTTCCCACTTATACCCGCTTACTTAAAATTCTCACCCATCTAAAGGATGGGTAAAAATTACACATCTGATCATCCAAATTTGGGAAATAATTTCACATTTTTCTGAAGTCCTATAACTCTTACTATCAATATCTCTCAGTGATATCTAGCATTCCCTATAAATATTTGCATTTCAGCCTCCTGGTATACACAGCACCATCTAGTAAGAATTCTTACCATAGCCCTGGCTAGGTGGCTCAGTTGGTTGGAGCCTTATCCCATACACCAAAAGGTTGCAGATTCGATCCCCAGTCAGGGTACATATCTAGTTTACAGGTTCGATCCCCACATCTGAGCACAACTCTGGATCTAAGTACCTACATCTATTGTAGTCTAAGTACTACATTAGAAAATGTAGAAGTTAGAGGAACATAAAATGACACCAAGAAGATGCAGTCATTAAAATTTTCTAGACTACTAACCCTTACAGGATAAATAACCAGGTTTCTTCAACAAATTAGTTGAAAGGGGGGAAAAAGAGAAGGGAAAACCTATATATCAAAAGAGATTTAAGACATAAGGAACAAAAGAAAAAAGTCGTGAATCAAGTACACTATCGATAGTGAAAAGGCAACCCACTGGATGGGAGAAAATATTTGCAGATTATATATAGGGGGCTAATATCAAGGATATGTAAAGAACTTCTACAACTCAACAATAAAAAACTAATTTAGAAGTGGACAAGCTGTAATAGCTATTTCTCCAAACATACACAAATGGCTAATTCTCACATGAAAAGATCCTCAGCATGACTATTAGGGAAATGCAAATCAAAACCACAGTGAGATGCCACTTCACACCCTTTACTATCAGAGGGAAAAAAATAAAATAATTATTGGCAAGGATGTAGACAAATTGTAATACTTTCACATTGCTAGTAGGGATGTAAAATGGTATGACCACTGTGGGAAATAGTATGGATGTTCCTCAAAAAATTAAACATAATATTACCATTTGATCCAGCAATTCCACTTGGGATATATACCCAAAAAAATTAAAAGCAGAGACTCAGGCTCTGGCCAGTGTGACTCAGTTGGTTGGATTGTCATCTTGTAGACCAAACGGTTGTGAGTTCAATTCCTGATCAGGACAACTCACCCAGGTTGTGGGTTTGATCTCCAGTCAGGGTACATATGAGAATGCAACTAATTGATGTGTCTCTTCCTGAACCTCTTCCTTCCTCTCCAGAAGCAATGAAAGAATGTCTTTGGGTAAGGGTTTATAAAAAAAAAATCAGAGACTCAAACAGCTGTTATATTATTACACCATTGTAAGCAGCATTAGTCACAGCAGTTAAAAGGAGGAAACAGATGATAGATAAATGAACTGTGGTCCATCCATAAAACGGAATATTATTCCAACTTAAAAAGGAATAGAATTCCAATAAATGCTACAATATGGGTAAGTCTTGGAGACATTATGCTAAGTGAATAAAGCCAGTCAGGAAAGGACACACTGTATGATTCCATGTATATGAGGTCCCTAAACAGAGACAGAATGTAGACTAGACCAGCAATTTTCAACTGGTATGCTGCAGCAAACACACAGGGGTGGTCCATGAATTTTTAAAACATGCAATACCTGACTATTTAGTCAGGGGCACTGACCTCTTTTCCCTTCCATTATCAAGTAAAAAAATGACAACAGCCAACCCAGTAGTCATCCATTGTGAATGAGTCAAAATTATACCTATGTTTTTGTCAGGTCAACAAAAAATATATTTTTTGGTGTGTCACAAAATTTTAGTAATTAGTTCATGTGTGCCATGACATGAAAAAGATTGGAAATCACTGGATTAGAGGTTACAGGGACTGGGAGCAGAAAAGAATGGGGAATTTGTGTTTATGGGGTTTCTATTTGTGATGATGAAAACATCCTGATGATAATGGTTACAGAACAATGTGAACTTACTTAATGCCTGGACTATACATTTAAAAATAGCAGACCTGGCTGGTGTAGCTGAGTGGATTGAGCATGGGCCTGCAAACCAAAGTTGTCAGTTCCATTCCCAGTCAGGGCACATGCCAGGGTTGTAGGCCAGCTCCCCAGTAGGGGGCGTGCAAGAGGCAACCACACATTGATGTTTCTCTCATCTTTCTCCCTTACCCTCTTTCTAAAAATAAATAAATAAAATCTTTTTTAAAAATGTCCAAAATGGTAAATGTTGTGTATATTTTACCACAAAAAAAGTAACAAGACCTGTCAAGCAAATGCAATGCAAGAACTTTCTTTGAATTCTGACTTGAGCACACTTAAAAACATTTTCTCTGGGCTTCTGGTCAAGAAAGTGACCTAGGCAGACATGACTCGCCTCTTTGCACAACCACATCAAAATTACAACTAAAATATAGAACAAACATCACTCAGGAACATCAGAAATTGAGTTGAATGAAAGGTTTGACAACTATGAAATCGTGTTGAATGAAAGTGTGACAATTAATGTAATTGAAGAAATCACATCCATCCAGACTGGTAGAAGGGGTATGGATGCAGAATGCGCTGGCCCTACACCCACTTAGATAAAAATTCAGGAGGGATATCTAGGGAGTAAGGAGTCCCAGAACCATACCAGGTCCCCCACCTAGCCCAGGATTCTAGTGCCAGGAAGATAAGTCCCCACAACGTCTGGCTACGAAGGCGCCTCCACTATGAAGTGGACATTGAGTCGATGGAAGACGCTGCTGGAGCCCTAAGCAGTTTCTTTCGGGGAACCCACACACAGACTCACCTACTCAGACTAGCTCCTTCTGAGCTCCAGCACCAGGGTGGCAACTTGAAGGGTACCAGTGGTATACAGGGAGAGACTGAAGTGTCTGGCACCAGGGCAAGCAGAGGCCATTGTCCCTCTACTGAGCCTTCCCCCAAGAGAGCCAGTATGCCAGTATGGCAAGAGAGCCATACCTGAAACTCTGTCAACCTGGCTAACACTGTGTGAACCACCTTGGAGATCCACAGAGGCTCTAACCCACCTAACTTACACGCCCACCCAAGCTGCTTTTCCAAAACAATGGCTGGTCTTGGTTCCTAAATCTTATCAAACAAGCAACAACTGCCTGCATTGAGCCCTTACAGCAGCCAGATTAGAGTCACAGTTTGGCTTCACCTGGGAATCTCCAAGCCCAGCAGAAGTAGCACCCATCTCAGATTGTTTTACAGCTCAGGCCAGGTGCCCCTGGCAAAACACAGGTGGGGGCTTACCTTAGCCTGCACCACTAGGGGGAGACCCAGGGCCAATGCACCCAGTGGACAGTTATAGACCACAGGGGAGCACTACCACCCTGCACCTGCAGAGCTGATCCTCCGTGAAGACTGGAGGTTGGTGGTCAGTGGTCACAACCAGTCCTTGCAACTGACTGGACTGGAAGAATCCCTCCCAGTGATCTGCAACAGCTACAAAGAGTCCTCTACAACAGGAGGGTGTACTCAGCCCATACACAAGGTACACCTCAAGTATCCAACTTGGGTGATAGGGGAGGCTGTGCCATTGGACCCTATAGGACACCTACTACATTAGCCCACACTACCAAGACACAGAGTCAAAGCAGCTCTACATCAATGCATAGAGACAAACACAGGGAGGCTGCCAAAATAACACAAACATGACCCAAATAAAAGAACAGATAGATTAACACTTCAGAAAAAGGTGAATGTAACGGAGATAAGCAATCTATCAGATGCAGAGTTCAAAACACTACTTATAAGGATGCTCAAGGAATTTAGTGAGGACTCAGCAGCATAAAAAGACCCAGTCAGAAGTGAAAGCTATAATAATTTAATAAAGAACAATTTATAGGGAAACAACAGTAAAGTGGATGAAGCCGAGAATCAAGTCAATGATTTGGAACATAAGGAAGCAAAAAATAACCATGCAGAACCACAAGAAGAAAAAAGAATCAAAAAAAAAAAAATAAGGATAGTATAAACAGCCTCTGGGGAAACTTTTAAGAGGTCCAGCATTTGCCTCATAGGGGTGCCAGAAGGAGAAGAGAAAGAGCAAGAAATTGGAAATCTATCTGAAAAAATACTGAAAGCAAACTTCTCTAATTTGGTAAAGGAAATAGACATGCAATTCCAGGGAGCGCCGAGTCCCAATTATGATGATTGCAAAGAGGCCCAATCCAAGACACATCATTATTAAAAGGCCAAAGATTAAAGACAGAGTCTTTGAAAAGCAAGAGCAAAGAAGTTACTGGAAGGTTGCCAGATAGGAGGTGTAGGAGGGGGAGGATGGGTGAAGCAGTGAGGGAATTAAGAAGTACAACTAGATGGTTACAGGAACCTAAACAACAAAACAAAGAAACAAGTAAAATATAACAAAAGACACTGAAATAGAGGACAGGTCGTCAGTGCCCAGAGGGGCAAGGGGAGGGGATTTCAGGGGAGAAGGGAAGGATTTACAGGAACAAATATAGAGGACACGTGGACAAAACTAGGGGGGTTGGAAATGGGAGGGATGGGTGGGTGGTCTGGAATGGGAATAAAGGATAGAAACTGTACTGAATAAACTAAAAATAAAAAATCTGAAGCAATTATGACAAAAATAAAGAAAAGAAAAAAATAGATGGATACAGAATAGCCATGAGGATGGAAAGTACGGTATGGGAAATAGAGTAGCCAAAGAACTTACACGAATGAACCATGGACATGAATAATGGTGGGGTGATTGCCCAAGGGAGTGGGGTGTGCTGGGCGGAGCAAGACAAAGGGAGAAACATCAGGACAACTGTAATAGCGTAATTAATAAAATATAATTTAAAATTTTTTGTCCTGAAACAGGGATGTTTGTAACATTGATTTTAATTTGATGATATTAAGGAATTACTGTTAATATTTTAGATGTGGTAGATATATTTGTGAGAAGGGGATAGTCTTTTTAAAGATACAACCTGAATTTTCCACTATGAAATAATATCATCTGTGGGCTTTGTTCGAAATTAATTCAGTAGGAGGTGAGGGAAAGGGGGTGAGACATACAGGTAAAACAGGATCCTCCATGAATCGATAACTGATATAACCAGGTAATTGAATCTGCTATATATAATTATTCATATTATTATTAGCTACTTTTGTATATAGCTGAAGTTTTCCACAATAAAGTGTTTTGTGTAGCTTATGATCCAGAGGGAAATTCTTTTTAGTTTATCAAGAAGCTGTGATTTATAAGATATGTTTTCTCTATTTATAGTAATTCTTTTCATGGCAACCACATAAAATCTGGCATCATTTACTTGAGCAGGAAAGGATGCTGATCCTGTGACCAAACAGCTAGCTTTCAGTGATGCACAGCTTAATTCAGGGCTCAGGCATCACCAGTGTTCTTCCTTCACACCTGCCAGTTAAAGACTGTCTTCATTCTTAGACTGTGAACACTGATCTCTAGCAGTTCCCAGACTCTGTCCATGATTTCACATCCTAAGTGACACATTCTCACATCATCAAAGCCCAGGGGGAAAGATGAAGTGAATGGTCCAGTCTTCTCTATAGAAATCCCACTCTGCTTGACCTAGAGCAGTTCACACCTCATCCCTGAAACAAGCCCCTGCAACAAGACAAACACAAACTGTTAACTAGCATGGACAGCCCTGTGCCATCCTACCACCAACTCTGCAGACCACCATGACTGCCTACACCAGTAAGCCTATGACTCGAAAGGGAGACATCTTGGACCATCCCACCCAAATTGCATCTTGGAGAGTGGGGAAGGAGTGGTTGCCCAGAGAAAACTCATATGTGACAGGGATTTAATTATTTCACTTTATTTTTTTAATATATTTTATTGATTATGCTATTACAGTTGTCCAGTTATCCCTCCTTCATTCCCCTCCACCCTGAACACCCTCTCCCACCCACATTCCCCCCCTTTAGTTCATGTCCATGTGTCATAAGTTCTTTACCTTCTACATTTCCCATACTATTCTTGCACTCCCCCCGTCTATTTTCTACCAACCATCCATGCTATTTATTCTTCGTACCTTTACCCCCTCTCTCCTCCTCCCACTCCCCTGTTGCTAACCCTCCATGTGATCTCCATTTCTGTGGTTCTGTTCCTGTTCTAGTTGTTTGCTTAGTTTCTTTTTGTTTTTGTTTTAGGTGTGGTTCATAATTGTGAGTTTGCTGTCATTTTACTGTACATGTTTTTTATCTTCTTTTTCTTAGATAAGTCTCTTTAACATTTCATAAAATAAGGGCTTGGTGATGAT
>JAPYXV010000092.1:0-29292 GCA_028533065.1 Trachops cirrhosus | reverse complement strand
AGTTGGACCATGAAAATTCCTAAGGAAATTTCTCTCCTTTTTTCAGATTGGGGAAGAACAGTGGTGCCACACATTGCCCTGCTGTGAGCTCTCTCTTCCACTTACCGCCATGCCTGATGCCCAGCTGCTGGCCATACTCGTCCCCATACCAGACCAGCAGCTCACAGCCCGGCCTGATGACCTGGCAGGTTCGGTAGAAAATCCGCCTGTGATATTGAAAGGCCACCAGGTTCTGCTCTTCCTCATACCGGGCACAGTTCACATACCTGGGATTGAGGCAGAATGAAGGGAAAGAAACCACAGCAATGTGCCCCTTACCTGTCACACTACCTGTCACAACCACGTGCAGCTCCTCACTGACACTTAAGGTCCTCAGGCTCTGATGTCCCCCACTTCCCACAACACTCCCCCCTGACCGTTCTGCTCAGTGTCTGAGCCTCTTTCAGAATGCCATGTGAATACCTGTCTCCGAGGCCTGCTGACAGTGCTCATCCTGCCTAATGTCATTTTCCAAAGCCCAATCTCAGCCTTAGGCTCTACCCTGATTGGCATAAAATCCAGTGACCCCTAGCTTCTCTAAACACTACACCAAGTTCTGTGTCACACCACACAAGCTGGCGTGTGATATACACTCTGCCCCTAGATTAGTTCATATTATTCAATACTCAGCCCCAGTCCATCTTCTCCTGAGAGGAGTCTCTGTATCTCCCAAACTTTACTTAGGGCACCATCCACTTGAGTCAGCAAGGTTCCAATAGAAACCTGGAGGTCTTTTTGTCTTAGCAAAATAACATAACAATATTAGTTGATTCACACAGTCTTCCCCATGATAAAATAGATCCCCTCAGAAAAGGGTTCCATGACCACTCCTCTGCAGACCTCAGAACACAGTTCTAATTAGAACTCACGCCAGGATGTTTTACTGCTCTCATCAGTTTAGGCTACCCTGACACTGTGCACTTCTTGAAAAATATCACAACTATACTTATATTTTCTAAAAGCAATGGTTTCATGTCTGTCTGCAATATACCTACATAAGGACATGGACTGTGTGTTCTGCTCAAGCAATGAACTCATTTGTGTAAACTGGAACACAGTCAGTGCTTGATTAATGGTCATTAGGTAACTGTTGTGTAAATCAGTGTCCTTGGTGAAAATAGCATCCTCCAGGTTTCCTCCAGTGATCAAATTGAATCTAGCACAGGGATTTATATTTTGAGGATATATGGTATGTTTTACCTCCCTTTTTCTAAATGCCTGTTGATTTCATGTGGAGAACAAAGAGGGAACAGAGGATTGAGGGAGATCATAGAAGGAGGCATGATGACAGGGAAAGAAACATGGGCAAGTGGGGGATGAGAGTCCTCTCTGGCACCTGGATACCTAGAGAACTTACCTCATCCAGTTGGAACAGGATTTGTCTTTTCCATCCACATACTCATAGCATTTCCCCCCTTTGGTGATCTGTATTGCAGAAAAGAAGTTGAAGGTCTTTTTATTTTTACTTTTTGGTTGGGGACGTAATGGTCAGAAGGACTATTTTACTCGACTGACATCAAAGCTCTTTCAGTCCACACGGGTATTCAACTGCCACCTGTGACCACATATTTTTCTTGGCCATC
The DNA here is from genome assembly GCA_028533065.1 of Trachops cirrhosus. Taxonomy (NCBI): domain Eukaryota; kingdom Metazoa; phylum Chordata; class Mammalia; order Chiroptera; family Phyllostomidae; genus Trachops; species Trachops cirrhosus. The sequence goes on along the minus strand of JAPYXV010000092.1, from coordinate 27,670 downwards.
ATCTACACATCCAAGACTGTCTGTCCATCAGAGCAGGAGACCCACATGGGTGGGGCCACTCCTTTGTGTCAGTACCACTTTGTTCCCACTGATATTCTGATCCCTAAACAGGAGCTCCATGTTCATGCAAAGTGGACTCAGTACACAGCGCTAGCCATATTTTATCCCTATCCATGTCTAGCATGTGAGAGGTAATGCCCCTCCAAGCATCAGAAGGGTTGTGGGAAGTCAGAGAACATAGAAACAGATAAACATTTCTCACCACCCAGGCGTATCCGCTCTTCGATGCCTCTTCATCTTGTGTGATCTGGCCCTCAAAAGGGCCAAAGCAGAGACCCACCGGCAGATCAGATGCCTCATTCCATACTCCAAGACCAGCCTCAGGGATGCCCGATAATCCGATCCTCAATCCAGGGGGCAGAGTGAGAGCCGAGCGGTTAGGATGCCCCATGTCCACCGCGCTGTCTTTTATAAATGTAGGGGGCCCATGCACAGGACAGCTGTCAATGCAGAAGTACTGACACTTTTCACAATCTGGAGGTGAGATGAGCAGGGATTAGGAAAAAGTGTAGGGCAGGTTCCTGCACATGAAGAGCTTCAGCGAGAACCTAGGTACTCACATGGCTGAGCCTCCATCCTGTACTCCAGGTCACTGGAGGAAGGGACAGATTTAGGACCCAAATGACCAAATGAAATGATTGTATTAAGTCAAGGCATATACTCCTTTGTGAGGGTCACTTACAGAGGTAGTCATCTTCTTGGGGCTCGATGACCTCTCGGTACCCTTGGCCCGTTCTTTCTCGTAGGCCGTACATCTTCACATCAAGCTCCTTTCTCCGGAGTTCTAAGTTGGAGAAGATCAGGTGAGCAAGGTTGGTGGGGTCTGGATTGTTAGTCTCTGTGTTTTCAGAAAACACACCATGTCCTCCCATCAAATTTTCCTCTGTTCTTCTATTCTCTAGTATTTTCCTCTGTTAACTATTGGTTCAGACAGATTAATGGTCCACACAGACAGCAGGTAAAAGGTAGAACTAAAATTTCTAGATCTTACATTATCTGCTTTAACTGCACAACATTTACTCATAAAATACTTCACAACATAAATACTCATTGAGGTTGCATTATGTATGTTAGGCACTAAGCAAGGCCTGTGCTTACAACACCAAGAGAGAACAGATGTATTACCATGGTTGAATTTATTGGACAACTCCATATGTTATTTTTTAAATTTAATTTAATGCTTTCAAACCATATATTAACTATGTATTTTTAAAGGTGTTATTTGTTTGTTTGTTTGTTTTTAGAAGGGGGGAGGGAGGGAGAAAGAGAGGGAGAGAACCGTCCATGTGTGGTTGCCTCTCACGTGGCCCCCACTGGGGACCTAGTCTGCAATGCGGGCGTGTGCCCTGACTGGGAATCGAAACGGCAACCCTTTGGTTCACGGCCCGTGCTCAATCCACTGAGCCACACCAGCCAGGGCCAAACTATGTATTCTTGTCTGCACTTTACAAATTAGCATTCTGGAGCTCATAAAATTTGTAAGGTTTGACCAAACTCCAGTGCAAACTACAACCTCAGCTCCCTCAGCCTAAATCCAGACTTATCTAAAGTGTGCTATACACACCTAGGCCATACCTCTCAGCAGCTGTAGAGGGCTTAGAGGAACTGTAGTGTACAAATTATTTTCACTTACCCAATTCTTGTCTAGAGTGCTCTCCAGAGGTCCTTGCTTCTCCAGGAGAGGACACCGGTTTCAGGACCTTCTCTGAGCCCCATTCAGTCAGCAAATTTGCTCTTCTGGACAATTTATTCAAACTAGATTCATTACTTAATTGCGTCCTGGACACTGCCTTCAATGTGGAGTCACAGGGCCAAAGGTCACATGCGCTTATTTAAGTATTTAGGGCTTATGATGCATTTTCACATCTAAGGCTTTAATTACTACTTCAGCAACCCTTGGGAATACTTTAGGATTATGAAATTAAGGGAGAAGAGAGGGCCTATATGGATACTGAATTCCAGACTAGAACCCATGTCTTAAGGCTCTTTTCTTTCCACTTTCTCTATAATAGTGAGAGTGAGGGATACTGGGGCAGGAATAAAGACATGCTTGGAAGAAACATATCTAGACAATGAAGAAAATGATGCTGGTACTTGCAAATTGTTGTAACTTAAACTAATATATGTACACGGATTAGTTGGATCCCATTAATTCCATCTGAATAAGGTTGTGCCACTGGCTAGTTCTCTTCAGTTTCCTGATCTATAACATGCTAATTCTTAATGTTATGGTGAACACAAAATAAAACGATGGTTACCACAGTACTTTCTGAACGTGAGATTATGGTCCTGCTATCAATTTACCCCTCAGTTGTCTCCATATTTGGCATCTCACAAAAAATTATCTTCAGTGTTCCTTGACTCATTCTAGTTTAATTTGTAATTGTGAGAGCATTCATTCAGCAAATGTTCAGGGGGGCCTCTCAATGGCCCCAGACTTCTGAGAAGAACCAGGTATGTATGGATCAGCCTCTCAAAGAGCTTACAGTCCAGAGGCAGGCAGGCTGAACAAATGATTCCAAACAGGATGAGAGTGGCCTAATTAGTGCTCAGAAAAAGAAGCTGGGTGCTTCTCACTTCTTCCTACATGTCTGGGCATTTGAAGTCAGTCCCACATGGATGAGTTTCTGTTGAGTAGTGTGTAACCTATGTGAAGTCCTTAAGTCATATTAAGGACTTGTTGCTTTTCAATCATCAAACCTGAAGCCCCTCAGGGATGGGAGATGCTTTCTTAGAGTGGGACGCTCTGATGCTGGGCCTGTATCCTCCTTCATCTGGGGCCATCCACTGAACAAAATCCCTATACATCAGTACGCTTCCCTTAGTCAGAGGGTGTCAGTGACTCTCTCACTTCAGCATAGAAGAACTGCGGTTGAAATCATCAATCAGATGAATGATGTGGTAGTATATGGACAAGACAGCATATGCTTTATAAAACTATGAAAGTTTTAACGAGTTTGCAAGTACTTCAGAGGAGCCATGGATTAGACTGCATTACCCCTGATGCAGTGACCTCATATATATAATCAAACACTTGTGTATCTCTAAAACTCTCTGCATTTTCCTACTCTTACCTGCATTTGTATCCATGGGGAAGATTTTTGTTGTCAGTGGGATTTGGGAAATACTCACCTTCTGTTCCCTTCTGAAGGCCACTCCAGAACGTTTGGCTAGAAGATAGTGAGAAATCAGTGTTTTGATAGGTTAATGTTTCCAAAATCTGGACTTGCTCACAAGGTACACAAACTTCTGAATCACAGAGTAGACCAAGGGCAATCCAGGATGATAGGGAAATGTTTTCTGAGGTATCAATGAGGCCTATGCATTCCTTGGGGCCTCAACTACTCTTATTGAAATGCTTAAAAATTACACAAAGCATCATCTGGGTTTCATCTGGTATTCATAAGGCCTTTCATGACAAAAATATAGATTTACTATAAAAGAAATTGGCCTTCCATGACAAAAATATAATAAAGGTCATGTAGCCTTCCAGATACTCCCTTTATTAAACATGACCCCTTCTCCTGTTCGTCTTCCTCATTCTGACTGGCCTCATCCAGGATAACGGCCCTACGATCACCTTGTCTTGTTTATTTCTAATCTTTTCACCCCCTTCCCTAATCTTTAGATTCTAGTCAGCATCAGGAAGTCCTAGGAACAGAGTCTCAAGTATGATGACCACAGAAGCAGAATTTCTGTGAAGTTAAAGATAACACCTTGATTTCTGCTGTGTTTCAATGCCAGACACATGAAAGCAAACCGACCCCACTTACCTCACGCTCATGGAACCGAGTGTGTGGATGACATGCTCATGAAACTGTGACACCGTCACGGTGACACCGTGATGACACCATGGCTGACACCAGGAACTGACAGAAAGATCAATGGCTCCCTGCCCTGGCTCACAACCTCACCTCCCTTAATCACCACGGTTAATAATTTTTCCCACATGCCCCGTGCTCGCCATCGGGCAGTCAGGTCTTACAGCAGTGCTCAGCTGCCAGAACTATCTTCTTCTCTCCTGATGACACCTATTCCAAATTAGTTATTTATTACTCAATTTTATATTTTACACATGTGTGCTTCTTAATGTATGTGTCCACATACATAATTACTTTACACACTTGAGGAGTTTATATGAATAGCTCCTTACTGTAGATTACAGTTTTGCATCTTCCTTGTTTGCTGAACAGGCAAAGGAGTTCCGCTGTTAACTCCTGAAATGCAGCTTGATCTAAACCAGGTCTGTGCCAGCAGGGAAGTCCTGGTTCCTCAGCCCCTCACCTTGCTGCCACAGAGTCCATACTTCATCAGAATCCTCACTGTCATCCATCGGGGGCTTTGAGGCTGGCATGCGTTGACACACGAGAACTGGTCCAGGGGTCTGAGACCTGCAAAGAAACAAAATCTTTTTTTCCCTGAAAGAGAAGGTCTAGAAGGAGGATCATGCACCACAAAGCCACTGTGACTCGGCCCGATGAGTCAGGGAAGTCTAGAACAAAGTACTGTGAGCTCTGCATTGTCATAGCCAGCCCTGCTCTGAAACAAAGGAGCAAAATCCCCCCAGACTGATGTCCACACAGAAGAGAGCTGTAGGCAGATAAAACCCCCTGAGCGAGAGAGCCAGCCGAGAGGCCTGTCACATTCAACAGGCTCCTCTGCTCCAGGACCTGCCATTACCTAGGCTGAAGAGCTCATGATAATTCCCTCTCTTGTTCTTGTACCAGCTTTCCTCCAGTCTCCCATCACTTCCCATTCTTCCCAGGTGACAGAGATGGAAATATCCTTGAAACCAACTGTGGCATGGAGAAGATTGGAGGTTGCATCAGTTATGAGAGTAAGAACCTGGAGAGGGCCTTCTCTTCTTCCCTGGTGCAGGGAGCAGCCTAGGGCCTCTGGAGGTCTCTGATCCACAAAGACCCAATCTGCTCCAGTTGTGTCCCGCTTCCTTCCCACACCCGGAGCCTGCCCCCGTATTCTTAACATCGTTGTGCAAGTCTGTGTCCTATCATTCCCAGGAGCATCCCTCTCCATGCTTAGGAAGGGCCATCCCATGAGATGGGTGTCTGTGTAACTTTGGGGCAGCTCTGTCACCAGCCCTAACCTCCAGGTAGTGCCCCTGGTTCCTGGTCTACGCATTCTCCCAGGTTTGCCCTACACTGTTCTATGACCCCAAATCCTGTCCTCCCCGACACCCAGCATGCAGTGCATATGGATAGAGGGCAGATCCTTGGACCAGGCACCAGCAAAGCTCTGGAGCAGCTCCGTCACCACCCCTATCCCTCCTGGTAGTATCCCCTGACCTGGAGATCACTCTGTGTCTTCTCCCAGCTAGCCTGACACTGGTCTTGTGAGGCCTAGTCCCATTAACTTCCTGTGACCAGGTCCCCACCCCATGCATTCAGCACAGGTGCAGAGAGGATGACCACAGCTGCCAGGTGTTGGCAGAGGTCTGAGGCACCTAGCCCTGTCACCATCCCTCTTGGTAGTGTCCCTGGTCCCTGAGGGCACTGTGGGCCTTGTGTGACTGCTCTGAGAGTGCCCTGACATGCAGAATTCTGTCCAGTTTCCACCCAGTGCCCTCCAAACAGGGGCAGAAAAGCTTTCCAGCAGACTGGGCGCCTGTGCAGCTCTAGGGCAGCTCTGTCACCAGCCCTGTGCCTCTTGGGGGAGTCCATGGTCCCTGACACCACCGTGGGCCTTCTCAGTACTGCTCTGACACTGCCCTTTGACACCAGGTCCTGCTCGCACCACGTTCACTCTGCACATGCGCACGGTGGGCCACCCCAGGGGCCAGGTGACAGCAGAGCCTGGGGAAGCTCTGTCACCAGCACTGCACCCAAGCTTTCTGCAGATGTCACCACTCACCTTGGGCCTCTGTTCTCCCTGCTTCTCCCTGAGGGCACTACTGTGGCACACTCTCGGGGCTCAAGGTCTCCCAGCCCTGAGACCGAGTCACCTGTGGAAGAAGGCGCTGAGAGGGCTGAACATCTTTCTTGCCATTTGGCAGGACATCCAGGGAGGGATAACGTCCAGAGAAGGCCCTAAGGGACAAGCGGATGGATGCGGAATAGGCTGCAGTGTTCCCATCCCTCCCCACACGTTCCCATCTCAGGAGAAGCACGGCCTCCCGAGCACTGCCAGAGTCAGCCCAGAAGGTTGGGTGGGCCTGTGGTGGTGACAGGAGATGCACCTTTCTCAGGGAAGGGGTTCTGGACTTCTACACCGGGTTCTGGAGAAATCCGCCTGTGGCGCAGGCGCAGTCTCTGGGAGACGCGTATCTCCCAGGCTCCGGGGCTTGGGGTCCCTCAGGACAAGATCTGGGGCCTTTCAGGTCAAGGGCATATACAGTGCCCGTGGGGAGAGGTTTCAGGACCTTTGAGGCCAAGGAGATTGGAGGTCTCTCATTATAGGGTTTTGGTTCCTTGACATTAAGTCCCCAGGACACAGGCATGTAGGGTCTCTGAGCTTGGGGAAATTGGATCTTTCTGGGACAGTGACCGGCGCTCAGGGGAAATGGGATTCTCAGGGCTTGGGGGTGTAAGCATTGGGTGATTTAGTTTCTATCTAGGCGGGGAGATCTGGCGTCCTCCAGGTTAGTGGATGTGGGGCCCCTCGAGGTTGCAGGGAATTGTAGCCTCTCAAGATGAGGGCGCCGACGCTCTCCTGGGCGGGGCTTTGAATGTCGCTGGCTACGGGTTTCACTTGGCAAGGTCCCGGGTCTTCCTGTCAGTCTCCCGGGGCCCCAGCCGCGCTGCCCACCTTGGCGGAGTGTCCTCTCAAGGCTGCTGCAATTCCAGCCCTCGGGAGGTGTACCGGCACACGCGGTGAGGATCCTGCCTGTGTAGCCTGTTGGGCGGGGGGCGCTAGCCGCCAATCACTGCCGAGAGCCTAGGATCCTGCCCGCCAATGAGTGCTCAGAGGAAGCTGAGGGGGCGGGGCTGTGGGGACAGAGCCTTCCTGTCAGTCCTGTGCTAGGGACTGGATGGCGGAAGACCCGCCCCACCCGCGGGGATTGGCTGCTGTGAGTCCAGCGAATGCCTGTCAGGCAGCCTTCAGCTAGGACTGCGGCTCCGCACTTCCCCTGGCTTGTTTTTCAGCGGCTGGTGAGGGACCCGGCCCGGTCTTTAGTGTGGACCTGCCCCGCCTGATGCCTGACAAAGTATCTCGGTTCCACCAGACTGTGGTCCGGATCCCCACCTTTTGTCAAGGCCCACATGTACCCTTCCTTGCCAAACCCGCTTTCAGCAGGAGCAGCATAACCAGTGAGGATGCGGTCAAGACTGCATTGCATTGTCAGTAAATTCTCACCCCGCAATTCACAGACACAAAATAACTGCCAGAGGGTTCAAAGATTCGAACACTACCTATGGAGTAACAAGTATACCAGAGAAACCACGGGGAGCAGTGGTGTCATGAGTAATAGGTATGTTGAAGTAACGCAGGTCTAAAACGTCTTTGCAAATAAGAAGACAAGATATAATCAAACACAAATGGAAACAAACGAACGAACAAACAAACAAACAAAAACCAGAAAAAAACCTGTAACTATTTTACATAAAAACAAGGCATCAATGTAAGGACCAGGGTCCACAGAGCCATGTCAGTGTGGCTGCTACGGACTTTCGTGGGATAAAATGGGAAGAGGGTTTCTGGTCCTGACCTCGTTTTGAACACAGAAATATAACCTGATTTACATGGATTGGAATGGAAATAAGCCAACTAATGGGAATTATCACTGTGAACTTGCTACTCCGCTAAGGAGGAGCTGGTTGTGGGGGCATGGAGGGTCCTCCCATGTAGCACCACATGGGGTCGAGGACAGAAAAAACTGTCACTCACGGGCCCAAACGAAGATGTACAGGTGCATCTAAGCAGAAACTGACTCCCGGGGCAACTCAGGCACACCATCATCACCCTCATCTGACGCTTTCCTCCAGAGCACTTTCATTCAAAATGACCTCTCCCGACTTCCTCCTTCCTCCCCTTAAAACAACGTTCCTCTCCTTTCCTTGTTGACTTTTGCTACAGCTTGGCTGTCCCAAATTGCAATTATTTCCCGTTTTTGAATAAACCTATTATTTGTTGGTACAATAACGGACTGCTGTAGTTTTAAGGTCGACATTATTTGGTGGCCCTTATGGGGAGCCAGAGAAGACTCCCTGAACCTCTGGGGCTGATGACCAAGCAGGTACAGTGTCAAGCTGTTTATTCTTTTTTTAGGTATACAGACATTATGAAGCCATAGCAATGGAAGGATTTAATATAAATTAACTTAATTTTTACTTGAGGTAAACAAACTTAAATTTCTTTATGGAGAAATTTCTATATTTCCACTTTCAAAACAAAAGACAACTACATCCATCATCATGACTTTTTTTTTTAAAGCAGCTTTGAGAATAAACAACATCCACTATGGTACAAAAGTGTTTAAAGAGCTTTGAATGTACAGCACCCCTGTGGCTGAAAGTTCTTACATGTCTCCTTCATCCACTAATGGAGACAGAAGAGATGCTCTTCTCCGTATCAACCAGATTTTATCACAGACTGCTTATCCCTCAGCTGAATGCTCATGTAGTACTCAGAGCTCGCAAGTCTATGTCTTGAGCTTGACAAGGTGAAGATGCCCAGGGTGATGCACTTTTAGGGTACAGATTTTCAGGAGAGCTCAGATTGAAGCCTCATGTTGTTAAGTCTCTTTGCAGTGTGAGATATACCATTCCCAGGTCTGTCTCTGCTGCCCTGATAAATGATAACAGGCCAATCACTTTAAATTGCTCTGTCACTATCCCCTGAGGCACCTTAGTGACTGATCATCAGATAATGCCTAGATTCTTTTCTTCTGCCAGTTATTGTTTCGTGTTGTTGAACATCTTTTGTCCAGGGAATTTGGGTCCATCTGTACTTAAAGTTGTCTTGCCATATGTATTCAAATCAGGTTTACTGTCACCATTACTTGAGGGTGGATCTTTAGAGCTGGAACCAGGCCATGCTGGAAGATCTCAATACACACTGTGTATTGAGAAGTCCTGGGATTTCTCATTTGCTGCTTTCGTTACCATTGCAACATGAGGAACCCTCCAAGGTGAGGGGTTTATTTAATAGAGTAGGGTTCCCACTTCCTACCCTTTTGTTTTGGTTTTGAAAGGCCCAATCCTGTCCCATTTGCACTTCCTTCTGTTCCATCAGAAATATTACTTGAGGTTTCTGCACTGCCAACAGCAACTACCTGCAGAAGACAGCACTGGCAACTTACGGATATGGAACCTCTTCTCCAGGGACATTCCCCAGGACCGAACGAGGTGACCTGAACACAGAGAGAGGAGATGCCCACATCCTCATGAGCACAGGACATCTTCCAGCACACCACAGGGATCTTAAACGCCACATCAGTGTAAGAGAGCTGAGAATACTTGCACTGCTGCATAGATGGACATAGAAGGCATCCATCAAATACCACAAATCACTTCTGGTAAGGATGCTTCTCAGAAAGAAAAAGAAATATCTCCAGAAAGAAACCTTTTGAAGATCTGGAATTGTGTGACTTAACTGACAAAACTAAAGATGACAGTTCTGAAACAACTAAATGAGTTACAAGAAAACACAGACAGGGATTTTAAAGACTTTAGAAATTTAAAAGAAATATCAATGAACAAAACCAGTATTTACCAAAGAGGTGGAACTGTGAATAAAAGAGTTACTTGGTACAGAGTTACTTATGCCAAATGCTAGATTCCTGTTCACTCGAGTTCAGGCATACAGTTCTTCATTTTGCAAGGAAGCACTACAACAAGAAACACGGTTCATATGTGTGCCTCCAAACAGTGATTACATGCATCACAGTATTAACAACTCAGCCATTAACTGAGAAATAGTTGTTTCAACTTTGTAGGCAAAAGTATTACTCTTGAGAAAGGTTCTCTATGCATATTTCTGTAATGCTGTAGATGGAAAGGGAATTCTAAAGTTACATAGGGTGGTCCAATCATAAATTCCTACCTGGCTGGGTCATGGTTAGTCGTCACACCCAGGCATATAACTTCTTTTTATTTGTTGATTTGAGAAAAAGAGGAGGGGGGCGGGGAGAGAGAGAGATTAGTGTGTGAATCATTGATCAGTTGCCTTCCGTATGTACTGTGAGTTGGGATGAGACCCACAATCCAGATATGTGCCCTGACTGGGGATTGCAACTGAAGTCATTAGTGTGTGATGGTGGTTCAACCCACTGAGGACTAACGAAACAAAACAAAACAAAACAAAACATTGGTTTATTTTTAATTATATATTTTTTATCTCTAGACGTTGTACTTGGTATTTTTCAATAACTAAGAACACTCTAGATCATGTATTGTAGGTTTACACTTTGTTCACATTTCAGGTCCCTTTTTTATATCTCATAACATATTATACACCCTTATTTCTTATTTTACCTCTGTTCCAATAGCAGAAGTTCTATATCTGCAGGTTCTCACTTTGGTGCCTTTTATAAATAAATGCATGCATATATTTGCTTATATATTTATAAATAATTTATTTCTATATAAAATATATGTTTTAGATGTGTTTGCTTATAAATGATTTCATGTATTACATATTTTATATGTCTACATGTTTATATGTTTATATTACCATATTTTGGTAATCTGTCAAAATTATTTTGGGGCCTATATGTTGGAAGGGTTCTCTCAGTCAGGATTAGTGTTTACCACAAGGTTGGACAACAACTATCCTGGTCTGCTTTGAACTCCATTTTTGCTTGAATATTTATCGGACTAGTCCGTTTTATGCATTGAGGTGAAAACACAGCTCTTGGTTCTGGTTCTCAGAGGAGATATTTTGACACCCTACATAGCGAAATGTCCAAAGTAGCAATGCTCTTTACCCCTTCCTGAGAAGACCCAGGAGTTTGTCTCTCTTCCACAGTTACTCTAGACTTGTTGCCTGTTGGGGTCTCAGTGGTAGGTAGATGGGGTTTCCTAACAAACTTGTATGTCCCAAGCTTAACTCCTCTCCCTGTATGTCTGAGTACTGGTCACCCACATTGAGCAAATGCCCTCAACATCTGAGCCCTAACTTTCAACTTTCATTGATTTTTGGCCTTTTAGGACATCTCCATTTTTTCCTGTGACTGATGTAAGATGGTGTTATTTTTTAATTCTGTAGAAAGGGGAAACTCAATAGGCTATCAGAGCTCTACAGACCTGCTGTCATTAAAAAAAAATAATGAAAACAACAACTCAACTCATTTTATTTTCAGCTGCAGTTTCTAAGCATGGGATTAGATCTGACAGTGTCAGATAGATGTCTCCTCTTTGGCACAGGTACCTGAATATGCAGTGACACAAACAAAAGATGAAAATTCAAATGAGGCAGCCTAGCAGCTGGATGGACTGCTGCTTCCAGCAAAAAGAGGGAGCAAGTCACTGCTAAAATTAGTAAAGCAGACCGATTGGCATGCATCTGTACTCCCACAACTCATTTTACAGGCCTGTGATTGTATTTTTCCTCAAAGGCCAATCTCTTCTGAATGCGCAGGTTCCATTTCTCTCCAGTAGCAGAAGGCCAAGATGTCCCGTGGCACTAACCCAGCAGGCACTGCAGCCACAATGATGCATATATGTTTGTTTGTAAGTATGACTGTCTCAAGGGGGATTGTACAAACAATGCTGAATTTCTATCATGAATGTGATTTTCTGCCCTGCCTGGTGTGGCTCAGTGGATTGAGAGCTGGCCTGTGAACCAGAAGGTTGCTGGTTTGAATCCCAGTCAGGGCACATGCCTTGGTTGTGGGCCAGGCACCCAGTAGGGGGTGTGAGAGGGGCAACCACACATGGATGTGTCTCTTTCTCCCTTCCTTCCCCTCTCTCTAAAAGTAAATAAATAAAATCTTTTAAAAATAATATGATTTTCTGAATGACCCCAGTCAACTCCACTTTAATTCCTTGATCGATTTCCTACAACATTCACTGGATCCTTCATTCTTTTTCAATTTACAAAATACCATTGTAATGCTGATATCAGAGGGAATTTATGGGGATTAAATAGGACACTAAATGTGAAAATAATTCCATGAAGAATGGTCCCTTTAATTAAGAGTTTTATAAACTCCTTAAATATAAGGGGTTTATAGTAAAGCAGGGAATAAGCCTTCACCCCTAAGTTGATGTATGGACAAAGAGGAAAGTGGTTTCAAAGCAGGGTCCCTTCACCTCAACTGTGTCCCCAAATGCCACATATTGCTCACTTGGAAGCAGCAAGCACAGTGAGTCCCGTACCACACCCTTCACAAGAGAAAAGAGGATCTATTTTGAAAAATGTAAAATGAATTTTCTGAGTAGTTAGCTCATGGAGGTAGCTAATGAAAGGTTGTCATCTGGAGGAATCTGCACAATTGGTTTGCTCCCACAGTTTAGGCCAGCAGATGCTTGATGCACCATGGTAGATGCACCTCCGGACAGGGATGGGACTTCAGCAGGGGTGGTGGTAGTGGAATCACCTCCCTGGTTGAGCCTGACAGACATGCTTAGTGTTCCTGGCAGTGCTTTCTGTTGAAGGGCACATTTTATTGTCCTTATGAACCTGCAGTAGTTCATACCCTTTGGTTCTTATGACCTATTATACAGCATGGCTCTTGCTCCACAAAGTCTAGATAAACACCTATGGCCACACTTTGCAATGGCACTGTAGAGACTCTACAATACCAGTTGCCTCGTAAGGCTTACAACTCTACCAAGACCTACCAGGGCCTGTACCTGCTCATCACAATTGCAATAATAGAGCTCAATTGCAGAGCCATCTTTTGAGTAGTCTAGAAGAGTGACCCACAAGGGTTCAAATATAAGAGTAGCTCTCTGAGGATGATCAGTAAGGACAGGGAGCCTTCCAGGTGTACTGGTGGGAAGAGTAAGCACACAGATGGGTAGGACAGTGGTGCCCTGGAGCCACTGGGATCACAAACAAACCATCTGGCCTAGTGAGGAATGGAGATATGCCATAGAGCCAGGTTAGCTCTCAATGGAACAGAAATCCAACTATTTCTCAGTGCTCACTGAATTTAGCACAGCTAGTCCTATCAGTCCCAATCACTTAGAACTATCTTGGGGAATCTTTGGGAAGAGAAGTTGAGGGTACCCACAGCCCATTAATCCTCTGGCTAATACTGTACTTGGTCCTTGGGAAGAGCCTTTTTCTGCACTCTCTGATCTTCACTGCAACACAGTAATTTAAAGGAAATATCAAAGGCCACTAACTGTGTTTCTTAAGGACAATTTCGGACCCCAGTGTCCAGAAAGCCCCTAATCTGGAGAGAGGGATTATGTTTGTAATTTTCCTTAACTTATCAAATATACTATAAGCAGCAAAATGGTTATTCTGATTGTGGTGTGAGAGAATTCAGTCAGAAACCTGAGGAAAACTCTGACAGAGAGGACTAATGGGAAAGGGCTCTTTCAGAAAATTATTCACAGGAAAACGTCACCAAGCTACACTATGCATGGTAATATGTGAGTGTGCTTGGAGACAGAGGAAAGTGCTAGACTTGTGCAGATTCCTCCAGATGACAACCTTTCATTAGCTACCTCCATGAGCTAACTACTCAGAAAATTCATTTTACATTTTTCAAAATAGATCCTCTTTTCTCTTGTGAAGGGTGTGGTACGGGACTCACTGTGCTTGCTGCTTCCAAGTGAGCAATATGTGGCATTTGGGGACACAGTTGAGGTGAAGGGACCCTGCTTTGAAACCACTTTCCTCTTTGTCCATACATCAACTTAGGGGTGAAGGCTTATTCCCTGCTTTACTATAAACCCCTTATATTTAAGGAGTTTATAAAACTCTTAATTAAAGGGACCATTCTTCATGGAATTATTTTCACATTTAGTGTCCTATTTAATCCCCATAAATTCCCTCTGATATCAGCATTACAATGGTATTTTGTAAATTGAAAAAGAATGAAGGATCCAGTGAATGTTGTAGGAAATCGATCAAGGAATTAAAGTGGAGTTGACTGGGGTCATTCAGAAAATCATATTATTTTTAAAAGATTTTATTTATTTACTTTTAGAGAGAGGGGAAGGAAGGGAGAAAGAGACACATCCATGTGTGGTTGCCCCTCTCACACCCCCTACTGGGTGCCTGGCCCACAACCAAGGCATGTGCCCTGACTGGGATTCAAACCAGCAACCTTCTGGTTCACAGGCCAGCTCTCAATCCACTGAGCCACACCAGGCAGGGCAGAAAATCACATTCATGATAGAAATTCAGCATTGTTTGTACAATCCCCCTTGAGACAGTCATACTTACAAACAAACATATATGCATCATTGTGGCTGCAGTGCCTGCTGGGTTAGTGCCACGGGACATCTTGGCCTTCTGCTACTGGAGAGAAATGGAACCTGCGCATTCAGAAGAGATTGGCCTTTGAGGAAAAATACAATCACAGGCCTGTAAAATGAGTTGTGGGAGTACAGATGCATGCCAATCGGTCTGCTTTACTAATTTTAGCAGTGACTTGCTCCCTCTTTTTGCTGGAAGCAGCAGTCCATCCAGCTGCTAGGCTGCCTCATTTGAATTTTCATCTTTTGTTTGTGTCACTGCATATTCAGGTACCTGTGCCAAAGAGGAGACATCTATCTGACACTGTCAGATCTAATCCCATGCTTAGAAACTGCAGCTGAAAATAAAATGAGTTGAGTTGTTGTTTTCATTATTTTTTTTTAATGACAGCAGGTCTGTAGAGCTCTGATAGCCTATTGAGTTTCCCCTTTCTACAGAATTAAAAAATAACACCATCTTACATCAGTCACAGGAAAAAATGGAGATGTCCTAAAAGGCCAAAAATCAATGAAAGTTGAAAGTTAGGGCTCAGATGTTGAGGGCATTTGCTCAATGTGGGTGACCAGTACTCAGACATACAGGGAGAGGAGTTAAGCTTGGGACATACAAGTTTGTTAGGAAACCCCATCTACCTACCACTGAGACCCCAACAGGCAACAAGTCTAGAGTAACTGTGGAAGAGAGACAAACTCCTGGGTCTTCTCAGGAAGGGGTAAAGAGCATTGCTACTTTGGACATTTCGCTATGTAGGGTGTCAAAATATCTCCTCTGAGAACCAGAACCAAGAGCTGTGTTTTCACCTCAATGCATAAAACGGACTAGTCCGATAAATATTCAAGCAAAAATGGAGTTCAAAGCAGACCAGGATAGTTGTTGTCCAACCTTGTGGTAAACACTAATCCTGACTGAGAGAACCCTTCCAACATATAGGCCCCAAAATAATTTTGACAGATTACCAAAATATGGTAATATAAACATATAAACATGTAGACATATAAAATATGTAATACATGAAATCATTTATAAGCAAACACATCTAAAACATATATTTTATATAGAAATAAATTATTTATAAATATATAAGCAAATATATGCATGCATTTATTTATAAAAGGCACCAAAGTGAGAACCTGCAGATATAGAACTTCTGCTATTGGAACAGAGGTAAAATAAGAAATAAGGGTGTATAATATGTTATGAGATATAAAAAAGGGACCTGAAATGTGAACAAAGTGTAAACCTACAATACATGATCTAGAGTGTTCTTAGTTATTGAAAAATACCAAGTACAACGTCTAGAGATAAAAAATATATAATTAAAAATAAACCAATGTTTTGTTTTGTTTTGTTTTGTTTCGTTAGTCCTCAGTGGGTTGAACCACCATCACACACTAATGACTTCAGTTGCAATCCCCAGTCAGGGCACATATCTGGATTGTGGGTCTCATCCCAACTCACAGTACATACGGAAGGCAACTGATCAATGATTCACACACTAATCTCTCTCTCTCCCCGCCCCCCTCCTCTTTTTCTCAAATCAACAAATAAAAAGAAGTTATATGCCTGGGTGTGACGACTAACCATGACCCAGCCAGGTAGGAATTTATGATTGGACCACCCTATGTAACTTTAGAATTCCCTTTCCATCTACAGCATTACAGAAATATGCATAGAGAACCTTTCTCAAGAGTAATACTTTTGCCTACAAAGTTGAAACAACTATTTCTCAGTTAATGGCTGAGTTGTTAATACTGTGATGCATGTAATCACTGTTTGGAGGCACACATATGAACCGTGTTTCTTGTTGTAGTGCTTCCTTGCAAAATGAAGAACTGTATGCCTGAACTCGAGTGAACAGGAATCTAGCATTTGGCATAAGTAACTCTGTACCAAGTAACTCTTTTATTCACAGTTCCACCTCTTTGGTAAATACTGGTTTTGTTCATTGATATTTCTTTTAAATTTCTAAAGTCTTTAAAATCCCTGTCTGTGTTTTCTTGTAACTCATTTAGTTGTTTCAGAACTGTCATCTTTAGTTTTGTCAGTTAAGTCACACAATTCCAGATCTTCAAAAGGTTTCTTTCTGGAGATATTTCTTTTTCTTTCTGAGAAGCATCCTTACCAGAAGTGATTTGTGGTATTTGATGGATGCCTTCTATGTCCATCTATGCAGCAGTGCAAGTATTCTCAGCTCTCTTACACTGATGTGGCGTTTAAGATCCCTGTGGTGTGCTGGAAGATGTCCTGTGCTCATGAGGATGTGGGCATCTCCTCTCTCTGTGTTCAGGTCACCTCGTTCGGTCCTGGGGAATGTCCCTGGAGAAGAGGTTCCATATCCGTAAGTTGCCAGTGCTGTCTTCTGCAGGTAGTTGCTGTTGGCAGTGCAGAAACCTCAAGTAATATTTCTGATGGAACAGAAGGAAGTGCAAATGGGACAGGATTGGGCCTTTCAAAACCAAAACAAAAGGGTAGGAAGTGGGAACCCTACTCTATTAAATAAACCCCTCACCTTGGAGGGTTCCTCATGTTGCAATGGTAACGAAAGCAGCAAATGAGAAATCCCAGGACTTCTCAATACACAGTGTGTATTGAGATCTTCCAGCATGGCCTGGTTCCAGCTCTAAAGATCCACCCTCAAGTAATGGTGACAGTAAACCTGATTTGAATACATATGGCAAGACAACTTTAAGTACAGATGGACCCAAATTCCCTGGACAAAAGATGTTCAACAACACGAAACAATAACTGGCAGAAGAAAAGAATCTAGGCATTATCTGATGATCAGTCACTAAGGTGCCTCAGGGGATAGTGACAGAGCAATTTAAAGTGATTGGCCTGTTATCATTTATCAGGGCAGCAGAGACAGACCTGGGAATGGTATATCTCACACTGCAAAGAGACTTAACAACATGAGGCTTCAATCTGAGCTCTCCTGAAAATCTGTACCCTAAAAGTGCATCACCCTGGGCATCTTCACCTTGTCAAGCTCAAGACATAGACTTGCGAGCTCTGAGTACTACATGAGCATTCAGCTGAGGGATAAGCAGTCTGTGATAAAATCTGGTTGATACGGAGAAGAGCATCTCTTCTGTCTCCATTAGTGGATGAAGGAGACATGTAAGAACTTTCAGCCACAGGGGTGCTGTACATTCAAAGCTCTTTAAACACTTTTGTACCATAGTGGATGTTGTTTATTCTCAAAGCTGCTTTAAAAAAAAAAGTCATGATGATGGATGTAGTTGTCTTTTGTTTTGAAAGTGGAAATATAGAAATTTCTCCATAAAGAAATTTAAGTTTGTTTACCTCAAGTAAAAATTAAGTTAATTTATATTAAATCCTTCCATTGCTATGGCTTCATAATGTCTGTATACCTAAAAAAAGAATAAACAGCTTGACACTGTACCTGCTTGGTCATCAGCCCCAGAGGTTCAGGGAGTCTTCTCTGGCTCCCCATAAGGGCCACCAAATAATGTCGACCTTAAAACTACAGCAGTCCGTTATTGTACCAACAAATAATAGGTTTATTCAAAAACGGGAAATAATTGCAATTTGGGACAGCCAAGCTGTAGCAAAAGTCAACAAGGAAAGGAGAGGAACGTTGTTTTAAGGGGAGGAAGGAGGAAGTCGGGAGAGGTCATTTTGAATGAAAGTGCTCTGGAGGAAAGCGTCAGATGAGGGTGATGATGGTGTGCCTGAGTTGCCCCGGGAGTCAGTTTCTGCTTAGATGCACCTGTACATCTTCGTTTGGGCCCGTGAGTGACAGTTTTTTCTGTCCTCGACCCCATGTGGTGCTACATGGGAGGACCCTCCATGCCCCCACAACCAGCTCCTCCTTAGCGGAGTAGCAAGTTCACAGTGATAATTCCCATTAGTTGGCTTATTTCCATTCCAATCCATGTAAATCAGGTTATATTTCTGTGTTCAAAACGAGGTCAGGACCAGAAACCCTCTTCCCATTTTATCCCACGAAAGTCCGTAGCAGCCACACTGACATGGCTCTGTGGACCCTGGTCCTTACATTGATGCCTTGTTTTTATGTAAAATAGTTACAGGTTTTTTTCTGGTTTTTGTTTGTTTGTTTGTTCGTTCGTTTGTTTCCATTTGTGTTTGATTATATCTTGTCTTCTTATTTGCAAAGACGTTTTAGACCTGCGTTACTTCAACATACCTATTACTCATGACACCACTGCTCCCCGTGGTTTCTCTGGTATACTTGTTACTCCATAGGTAGTGTTCGAATCTTTGAACCCTCTGGCAGTTATTTTGTGTCTGTGAATTGCGGGGTGAGAATTTACTGACAATGCAATGCAGTCTTGACCGCATCCTCACTGGTTATGCTGCTCCTGCTGAAAGCGGGTTTGGCAAGGAAGGGTACATGTGGGCCTTGACAAAAGGTGGGGATCCGGACCACAGTCTGGTGGAACCGAGATACTTTGTCAGGCATCAGGCGGGGCAGGTCCACACTAAAGACCGGGCCGGGTCCCTCACCAGCCGCTGAAAAACAAGCCAGGGGAAGTGCGGAGCCGCAGTCCTAGCTGAAGGCTGCCTGACAGGCATTCGCTGGACTCACAGCAGCCAATCCCCGCGGGTGGGGCGGGTCTTCCGCCATCCAGTCCCTAGCACAGGACTGACAGGAAGGCTCTGTCCCCACAGCCCCGCCCCCTCAGCTTCCTCTGAGCACTCATTGGCGGGCAGGATCCTAGGCTCTCGGCAGTGATTGGCGGCTAGCGCCCCCCGCCCAACAGGCTACACAGGCAGGATCCTCACCGCGTGTGCCGGTACACCTCCCGAGGGCTGGAATTGCAGCAGCCTTGAGAGGACACTCCGCCAAGGTGGGCAGCGCGGCTGGGGCCCCGGGAGACTGACAGGAAGACCCGGGACCTTGCCAAGTGAAACCCGTAGCCAGCGACATTCAAAGCCCCGCCCAGGAGAGCGTCGGCGCCCTCATCTTGAGAGGCTACAATTCCCTGCAACCTCGAGGGGCCCCACATCCACTAACCTGGAGGACGCCAGATCTCCCCGCCTAGATAGAAACTAAATCACCCAATGCTTACACCCCCAAGCCCTGAGAATCCCATTTCCCCTGAGCGCCGGTCACTGTCCCAGAAAGATCCAATTTCCCCAAGCTCAGAGACCCTACATGCCTGTGTCCTGGGGACTTAATGTCAAGGAACCAAAACCCTATAATGAGAGACCTCCAATCTCCTTGGCCTCAAAGGTCCTGAAACCTCTCCCCACGGGCACTGTATATGCCCTTGACCTGAAAGGCCCCAGATCTTGTCCTGAGGGACCCCAAGCCCCGGAGCCTGGGAGATACGCGTCTCCCAGAGACTGCGCCTGCGCCACAGGCGGATTTCTCCAGAACCCGGTGTAGAAGTCCAGAACCCCTTCCCTGAGAAAGGTGCATCTCCTGTCACCACCACAGGCCCACCCAACCTTCTGGGCTGACTCTGGCAGTGCTCGGGAGGCCGTGCTTCTCCTGAGATGGGAACGTGTGGGGAGGGATGGGAACACTGCAGCCTATTCCGCATCCATCCGCTTGTCCCTTAGGGCCTTCTCTGGACGTTATCCCTCCCTGGATGTCCTGCCAAATGGCAAGAAAGATGTTCAGCCCTCTCAGCGCCTTCTTCCACAGGTGACTCGGTCTCAGGGCTGGGAGACCTTGAGCCCCGAGAGTGTGCCACAGTAGTGCCCTCAGGGAGAAGCAGGGAGAACAGAGGCCCAAGGTGAGTGGTGACATCTGCAGAAAGCTTGGGTGCAGTGCTGGTGACAGAGCTTCCCCAGGCTCTGCTGTCACCTGGCCCCTGGGGTGGCCCACCGTGCGCATGTGCAGAGTGAACGTGGTGCGAGCAGGACCTGGTGTCAAAGGGCAGTGTCAGAGCAGTACTGAGAAGGCCCACGGTGGTGTCAGGGACCATGGACTCCCCCAAGAGGCACAGGGCTGGTGACAGAGCTGCCCTAGAGCTGCACAGGCGCCCAGTCTGCTGGAAAGCTTTTCTGCCCCTGTTTGGAGGGCACTGGGTGGAAACTGGACAGAATTCTGCATGTCAGGGCACTCTCAGAGCAGTCACACAAGGCCCACAGTGCCCTCAGGGACCAGGGACACTACCAAGAGGGATGGTGACAGGGCTAGGTGCCTCAGACCTCTGCCAACACCTGGCAGCTGTGGTCATCCTCTCTGCACCTGTGCTGAATGCATGGGGTGGGGACCTGGTCACAGGAAGTTAATGGGACTAGGCCTCACAAGACCAGTGTCAGGCTAGCTGGGAGAAGACACAGAGTGATCTCCAGGTCAGGGGATACTACCAGGAGGGATAGGGGTGGTGACGGAGCTGCTCCAGAGCTTTGCTGGTGCCTGGTCCAAGGATCTGCCCTCTATCCATATGCACTGCATGCTGGGTGTCGGGGAGGACAGGATTTGGGGTCATAGAACAGTGTAGGGCAAACCTGGGAGAATGCGTAGACCAGGAACCAGGGGCACTACCTGGAGGTTAGGGCTGGTGACAGAGCTGCCCCAAAGTTACACAGACACCCATCTCATGGGATGGCCCTTCCTAAGCATGGAGAGGGATGCTCCTGGGAATGATAGGACACAGACTTGCACAACGATGTTAAGAATACGGGGGCAGGCTCCGGGTGTGGGAAGGAAGCGGGACACAACTGGAGCAGATTGGGTCTTTGTGGATCAGAGACCTCCAGAGGCCCTAGGCTGCTCCCTGCACCAGGGAAGAAGAGAAGGCCCTCTCCAGGTTCTTACTCTCATAACTGATGCAACCTCCAATCTTCTCCATGCCACAGTTGGTTTCAAGGATATTTCCATCTCTGTCACCTGGGAAGAATGGGAAGTGATGGGAGACTGGAGGAAAGCTGGTACAAGAACAAGAGAGGGAATTATCATGAGCTCTTCAGCCTAGGTAATGGCAGGTCCTGGAGCAGAGGAGCCTGTTGAATGTGACAGGCCTCTCGGCTGGCTCTCTCGCTCAGGGGGTTTTATCTGCCTACAGCTCTCTTCTGTGTGGACATCAGTCTGGGGGGATTTTGCTCCTTTGTTTCAGAGCAGGGCTGGCTATGACAATGCAGAGCTCACAGTACTTTGTTCTAGACTTCCCTGACTCATCGGGCCGAGTCACAGTGGCTTTGTGGTGCATGATCCTCCTTCTAGACCTTCTCTTTCAGGGAAAAAAAGATTTTGTTTCTTTGCAGGTCTCAGACCCCTGGACCAGTTCTCGTGTGTCAACGCATGCCAGCCTCAAAGCCCCCGATGGATGACAGTGAGGATTCTGATGAAGTATGGACTCTGTGGCAGCAAGGTGAGGGGCTGAGGAACCAGGACTTCCCTGCTGGCACAGACCTGGTTTAGATCAAGCTGCATTTCAGGAGTTAACAGCGGAACTCCTTTGCCTGTTCAGCAAACAAGGAAGATGCAAAACTGTAATCTACAGTAAGGAGCTATTCATATAAACTCCTCAAGTGTGTAAAGTAATTATGTATGTGGACACATACATTAAGAAGCACACATGTGTAAAATATAAAATTGAGTAATAAATAACTAATTTGGAATAGGTGTCATCAGGAGAGAAGAAGATAGTTCTGGCAGCTGAGCACTGCTGTAAGACCTGACTGCCCGATGGCGAGCACGGGGCATGTGGGAAAAATTATTAACCGTGGTGATTAAGGGAGGTGAGGTTGTGAGCCAGGGCAGGGAGCCATTGATCTTTCTGTCAGTTCCTGGTGTCAGCCATGGTGTCATCACGGTGTCACCGTGACGGTGTCACAGTTTCATGAGCATGTCATCCACACACTCGGTTCCATGAGCGTGAGGTAAGTGGGGTCGGTTTGCTTTCATGTGTCTGGCATTGAAACACAGCAGAAATCAAGGTGTTATCTTTAACTTCACAGAAATTCTGCTTCTGTGGTCATCATACTTGAGACTCTGTTCCTAGGACTTCCTGATGCTGACTAGAATCTAAAGATTAGGGAAGGGGGTGAAAAGATTAGAAATAAACAAGACAAGGTGATCGTAGGGCCGTTATCCTGGATGAGGCCAGTCAGAATGAGGAAGACGAACAGGAGAAGGGGTCATGTTTAATAAAGGGAGTATCTGGAAGGCTACATGACCTTTATTATATTTTTGTCATGGAAGGCCAATTTCTTTTATAGTAAATCTATATTTTTGTCATGAAAGGCCTTATGAATACCAGATGAAACCCAGATGATGCTTTGTGTAATTTTTAAGCATTTCAATAAGAGTAGTTGAGGCCCCAAGGAATGCATAGGCCTCATTGATACCTCAGAAAACATTTCCCTATCATCCTGGATTGCCCTTGGTCTACTCTGTGATTCAGAAGTTTGTGTACCTTGTGAGCAAGTCCAGATTTTGGAAACATTAACCTATCAAAACACTGATTTCTCACTATCTTCTAGCCAAACGTTCTGGAGTGGCCTTCAGAAGGGAACAGAAGGTGAGTATTTCCCAAATCCCACTGACAACAAAAATCTTCCCCATGGATACAAATGCAGGTAAGAGTAGGAAAATGCAGAGAGTTTTAGAGATACACAAGTGTTTGATTATATATATGAGGTCACTGCATCAGGGGTAATGCAGTCTAATCCATGGCTCCTCTGAAGTACTTGCAAACTCGTTAAAACTTTCATAGTTTTATAAAGCATATGCTGTCTTGTCCATATACTACCACATCATTCATCTGATTGATGATTTCAACCGCAGTTCTTCTATGCTGAAGTGAGAGAGTCACTGACACCCTCTGACTAAGGGAAGCGTACTGATGTATAGGGATTTTGTTCAGTGGATGGCCCCAGATGAAGGAGGATACAGGCCCAGCATCAGAGCGTCCCACTCTAAGAAAGCATCTCCCATCCCTGAGGGGCTTCAGGTTTGATGATTGAAAAGCAACAAGTCCTTAATATGACTTAAGGACTTCACATAGGTTACACACTACTCAACAGAAACTCATCCATGTGGGACTGACTTCAAATGCCCAGACATGTAGGAAGAAGTGAGAAGCACCCAGCTTCTTTTTCTGAGCACTAATTAGGCCACTCTCATCCTGTTTGGAATCATTTGTTCAGCCTGCCTGCCTCTGGACTGTAAGCTCTTTGAGAGGCTGATCCATACATACCTGGTTCTTCTCAGAAGTCTGGGGCCATTGAGAGGCCCCCCTGAACATTTGCTGAATGAATGCTCTCACAATTACAAATTAAACTAGAATGAGTCAAGGAACACTGAAGATAATTTTTTGTGAGATGCCAAATATGGAGACAACTGAGGGGTAAATTGATAGCAGGACCATAATCTCACGTTCAGAAAGTACTGTGGTAACCATCGTTTTATTTTGTGTTCACCATAACATTAAGAATTAGCATGTTATAGATCAGGAAACTGAAGAGAACTAGCCAGTGGCACAACCTTATTCAGATGGAATTAATGGGATCCAACTAATCCGTGTACATATATTAGTTTAAGTTACAACAATTTGCAAGTACCAGCATCATTTTCTTCATTGTCTAGATATGTTTCTTCCAAGCATGTCTTTATTCCTGCCCCAGTATCCCTCACTCTCACTATTATAGAGAAAGTGGAAAGAAAAGAGCCTTAAGACATGGGTTCTAGTCTGGAATTCAGTATCCATATAGGCCCTCTCTTCTCCCTTAATTTCATAATCCTAAAGTATTCCCAAGGGTTGCTGAAGTAGTAATTAAAGCCTTAGATGTGAAAATGCATCATAAGCCCTAAATACTTAAATAAGCGCATGTGACCTTTGGCCCTGTGACTCCACATTGAAGGCAGTGTCCAGGACGCAATTAAGTAATGAATCTAGTTTGAATAAATTGTCCAGAAGAGCAAATTTGCTGACTGAATGGGGCTCAGAGAAGGTCCTGAAACCGGTGTCCTCTCCTGGAGAAGCAAGGACCTCTGGAGAGCACTCTAGACAAGAATTGGGTAAGTGAAAATAATTTGTACACTACAGTTCCTCTAAGCCCTCTACAGCTGCTGAGAGGTATGGCCTAGGTGTGTATAGCACACTTTAGATAAGTCTGGATTTAGGCTGAGGGAGCTGAGGTTGTAGTTTGCACTGGAGTTTGGTCAAACCTTACAAATTTTATGAGCTCCAGAATGCTAATTTGTAAAGTGCAGACAAGAATACATAGTTTGGCCCTGGCTGGTGTGGCTCAGTGGATTGAGCACGGGCCGTGAACCAAAGGGTTGCCGTTTCGATTCCCAGTCAGGGCACACGCCCGCATTGCAGACTAGGTCCCCAGTGGGGGCCACGTGAGAGGCAACCACACATGGACGGTTCTCTCCCTCTCTTTCTCCCTCCCTCCCCCCTTCTAAAAACAAACAAACAAACAAATAACACCTTTAAAAATACATAGTTAATATATGGTTTGAAAGCATTAAATTAAATTTAAAAAATAACATATGGAGTTGTCCAATAAATTCAACCATGGTAATACATCTGTTCTCTCTTGGTGTTGTAAGCACAGGCCTTGCTTAGTGCCTAACATACATAATGCAACCTCAATGAGTATTTATGTTGTGAAGTATTTTATGAGTAAATGTTGTGCAGTTAAAGCAGATAATGTAAGATCTAGAAATTTTAGTTCTACCTTTTACCTGCTGTCTGTGTGGACCATTAATCTGTCTGAACCAATAGTTAACAGAGGAAAATACTAGAGAATAGAAGAACAGAGGAAAATTTGATGGGAGGACATGGTGTGTTTTCTGAAAACACAGAGACTAACAATCCAGACCCCACCAACCTTGCTCACCTGATCTTCTCCAACTTAGAACTCCGGAGAAAGGAGCTTGATGTGAAGATGTACGGCCTACGAGAAAGAACGGGCCAAGGGTACCGAGAGGTCATCGAGCCCCAAGAAGATGACTACCTCTGTAAGTGACCCTCACAAAGGAGTATATGCCTTGACTTAATACAATCATTTCATTTGGTCATTTGGGTCCTAAATCTGTCCCTTCCTCCAGTGACCTGGAGTACAGGATGGAGGCTCAGCCATGTGAGTACCTAGGTTCTCGCTGAAGCTCTTCATGTGCAGGAACCTGCCCTACACTTTTTCCTAATCCCTGCTCATCTCACCTCCAGATTGTGAAAAGTGTCAGTACTTCTGCATTGACAGCTGTCCTGTGCATGGGCCCCCTACATTTATAAAAGACAGCGCGGTGGACATGGGGCATCCTAACCGCTCGGCTCTCACTCTGCCCCCTGGATTGAGGATCGGATTATCGGGCATCCCTGAGGCTGGTCTTGGAGTATGGAATGAGGCATCTGATCTGCCGGTGGGTCTCTGCTTTGGCCCTTTTGAGGGCCAGATCACACAAGATGAAGAGGCATCGAAGAGCGGATACGCCTGGGTGGTGAGAAATGTTTATCTGTTTCTATGTTCTCTGACTTCCCACAACCCTTCTGATGCTTGGAGGGGCATTACCTCTCACATGCTAGACATGGATAGGGATAAAATATGGCTAGCGCTGTGTACTGAGTCCACTTTGCATGAACATGGAGCTCCTGTTTAGGGATCAGAATATCAGTGGGAACAAAGTGGTACTGACACAAAGGAGTGGCCCCACCCATGTGGGTCTCCTGCTCTGATGGACAGACAGTCTTGGATGTGTAGATGATGGCCAAGAAAAATATGTGGTCACAGGTGGCAGTTGAATACCCGTGTGGACTGAAAGAGCTTTGATGTCAGTCGAGTAAAATAGTCCTTCTGACCATTACGTCCCCAACCAAAAAGTAAAAATAAAAAGACCTTCAACTTCTTTTCTGCAATACAGATCACCAAAGGGGGGAAATGCTATGAGTATGTGGATGGAAAAGACAAATCCTGTTCCAACTGGATGAGGTAAGTTCTCTAGGTATCCAGGTGCCAGAGAGGACTCTCATCCCCCACTTGCCCATGTTTCTTTCCCTGTCATCATGCCTCCTTCTATGATCTCCCTCAATCCTCTGTTCCCTCTTTGTTCTCCACATGAAATCAACAGGCATTTAGAAAAAGGGAGGTAAAACATACCATATATCCTCAAAATATAAATCCCTGTGCTAGATTCAATTTGATCACTGGAGGAAACCTGGAGGATGCTATTTTCACCAAGGACACTGATTTACACAACAGTTACCTAATGACCATTAATCAAGCACTGACTGTGTTCCAGTTTACACAAATGAGTTCATTGCTTGAGCAGAACACACAGTCCATGTCCTTATGTAGGTATATTGCAGACAGACATGAAACCATTGCTTTTAGAAAATATAAGTATAGTTGTGATATTTTTCAAGAAGTGCACAGTGTCAGGGTAGCCTAAACTGATGAGAGCAGTAAAACATCCTGGCGTGAGTTCTAATTAGAACTGTGTTCTGAGGTCTGCAGAGGAGTGGTCATGGAACCCTTTTCTGAGGGGATCTATTTTATCATGGGGAAGACTGTGTGAATCAACTAATATTGTTATGTTATTTTGCTAAGACAAAAAGACCTCCAGGTTTCTATTGGAACCTTGCTGACTCAAGTGGATGGTGCCCTAAGTAAAGTTTGGGAGATACAGAGACTCCTCTCAGGAGAAGATGGACTGGGGCTGAGTATTGAATAATATGAACTAATCTAGGGGCAGAGTGTATATCACACGCCAGCTTGTGTGGTGTGACACAGAACTTGGTGTAGTGTTTAGAGAAGCTAGGGGTCACTGGATTTTATGCCAATCAGGGTAGAGCCTAAGGCTGAGATTGGGCTTTGGAAAATGACATTAGGCAGGATGAGCACTGTCAGCAGGCCTCGGAGACAGGTATTCACATGGCATTCTGAAAGAGGCTCAGACACTGAGCAGAACGGTCAGGGGGGAGTGTTGTGGGAAGTGGGGGACATCAGAGCCTGAGGACCTTAAGTGTCAGTGAGGAGCTGCACGTGGTTGTGACAGGTAGTGTGACAGGTAAGGGGCACATTGCTGTGGTTTCTTTCCCTTCATTCTGCCTCAATCCCAGGTATGTGAACTGTGCCCGGTATGAGGAAGAGCAGAACCTGGTGGCCTTTCAATATCACAGGCGGATTTTCTACCGAACCTGCCAGGTCATCAGGCCGGGCTGTGAGCTGCTGGTCTGGTATGGGGACGAGTATGGCCAGCAGCTGGGCATCAGGCATGGCGGTAAGTGGAAGAGAGAGCTCACAGCAGGGCAATGTGTGGCACCACTGTTCTTCCCCAATCTGAAAAAAGGAGAGAAATTTCCTTAGGAATTTTCATGGTCCAACT
>JAPYXV010000919.1:0-14627 GCA_028533065.1 Trachops cirrhosus | reverse complement strand
CTGGGTCTTTGCTTTCGGCTTGTATCAGTGGGTTTTAAAAGAGGCACTATGTGAAATAGACTAGCTATCGTCAGAATGCCCTTGAAAATGCTATCTATTTTCTCATATCTTCCATTTTACCAACACGGTGAAGAAGAATTCTCTGAGGTCTTCGTGTCCGGAGTGGTAGTAATTTTTCTGAATAGCTGGTCCTTTCTGATTGCCTAAGCATTGTGGGCATGCCAATCATTGATCACCTCTTCACGTCTGCTGGGACTTGCAGGAAGCTCGGAGCTCTATTTGCTTCCCTGTGCTAGCAATTTCAGAGGGCGGCGGGGTACGCAGCCTGCGTGCGTTAGTTACTCTTGGCTGTGTTGTTTACCTAGTCTTATTTTCCTGCTGTTCAAACTCCCTCAGAAATCATTGTCTTCAGAATTGCATAATTTAAAAAAAGCTATCCCAGACCCCTGTGGAAAAAGATACGTGTTCACACTTTCATACATTCATACATGGATTCATTCATAGTTTCATGCTAGTGGCATGAATAGGCACCTGGTTTCCAAAGCCTCAGCAAATCAGAAGCCGGAGATTGGAAGGAGAGGGGTGATTATGGGAGAAAGAAGGATGGTAAGAGTGTCGACGGATATGACAATGACAACTGATGAGCTGTATTGAGGGCACCAGAAAAATATTGCAGGAGACGGGAGCGGGGATTCAAGAAGCACAGCTGCCCAAGAGCACGCAGTTAGGGCTGAGCCCTGCTGGTCTCGCTGACCGAAGCACTGGGGACAGGTGTGATGCCGCACCTGCTGTTACAGTGGGTCCTCGCAGCAAGGTAAGCTTGCATTGTGCTCCGCACGCTTCGTCTAACGAGGCGGTGTCCCGCCTCCCGCTGGTTGGAAAGCTGCACCTAAAAGCACCGGGTCTCTTTAAAAGACTCACCATCGGTTACTGAGAAAGCTAACGCAGCAAAACCAACGAGACTCGTCCGTGAGGCTGACCGAAGGCGTGCTTATCGAAGCTCCGTGTGGAAAACATCCGTGGCATGGCCACGCTTAGCAGGAACGCTTTGCTCTAGGCCGATCACTGCGGAATGCATCCCCAACAGGGTGGGCTGCTCTGTCGGGACCCCTGAACTGACCTGCTGGCCGTGACAGCTTAGGCGCATCCAGGGCGGGAATACGAGGGTGACTCATCACCCACGAAGGGAGGGTTAGTCACCAAGGGCTGAGCATGTGGGATCGTAACAGAACAGTGTCCCCCACTTTGGCCCCGTAAAGTCAAACTACCTCTTCTCTTCCTAAGATGCCGGAAGCCCTCAGCTCCCCAGCCAGCAGGAGGGGCACACGTTGGTGTGTTGTGGTGAGGGACAAAGACACGGGGTTCTGACTTGTGAATGAACAAAGGCAGCCACGCTGTCACCCGGGCTGGCACGGGACAGTGCTTAAGAGCACGGCTCGGCAGCCCCACCCCTGGGTGGAGGTCTCGGCTCCGGCTCGCTAGCTGTGTGGCCTTAGACAGGTTACAGAACTTCTCTGTGTCTCGGTTTCACCAGCTTCCACGCGGG
The DNA here is from genome assembly GCA_028533065.1 of Trachops cirrhosus. Lineage (NCBI taxonomy): Eukaryota > Metazoa > Chordata > Mammalia > Chiroptera > Phyllostomidae > Trachops > Trachops cirrhosus. The sequence goes on along the minus strand of JAPYXV010000919.1, from coordinate 13,081 downwards.
GAGGGTGGCACCCCACGCCACACAGCGTTGTCGTGAGAGTGACCAAGGAGAGTGCTTGCAGCGGTCCTGACTGCATGAAACGGCAAGTACTGAGTACCGCCATCAACAGTTAACTACTGGGTAACGTTAAGTATTCCCATTTCAGTCGGAAGAAGAGAGGAACATACAGGACCTTTATATAAATTGCCCCTCTCTCTTCACGTCACGCCGCGTGTGTGAGTGTGCCTGTGACGTCTGCGTTCCGGCCCATTGGTGTCCTCTGCAAACACCTGGGAGGCGGCGGAGTGTGGAACGAGAGAGGGGCGTCTTGGCGGCCAGCGTTGTTGGGGTCTATTAAGAATAATTCCATGTATCAAACCGTAGGTCTCACATTTTAAAAAGTCTGTGGCTTTAATGACATTTAAAGAGTAACACAACCACATTCTGAAACTTTGTCTATTCTTTATTTAGTTCAACCACATGAGCCCACCCTCCACGAGGGAGTTAACGGCACGGCGTGCTTCTGTCCAGCCTCTGTGTCTGGTGCGGGGGCACGTTTGTGTGGGACTGACAGCGGCTCTCTGACTGTCTTCTTCCCCCGTACTTAACGGACGTGGACTTGAACCTGCTCCACAAGTTTCTATAAGCATCTCCTTGTGTGTGGACTGCATTCTACCTCTTCACTGAAGTATAAGTAAAATCATTTGCCAATTCGCACATCTGTATGGATTACTGGTAACTCAATATCAACATTTCGCTCGTTAGTAGTTAAATGGTTCCAGAAATGCTGAGCGGGCAAGTTTCTATTCTGCCTTTTCACTTAATATTATTTATAATAAATTTTTATGTAATTATGAGTTTTAAAAATTGTTTTCATGAAAATCTTTCAAGCATACAAACACGCACACACAAAAAGCGAAAAGCACAATGAAACCTGATACCCCTCGTGGAGATGAGACAGTCGTCTACAATTTGTCACAGTTGCTTCGTCTCTATGTTTCCTTTCTTTGGGGGAAACATTTTAAAGCAAATCCTAGATACTGTCGCATATTGCTATTTCACCCCTGAGCATTTCAGCTTGGCTCTCTAAAATAAGGAATTTTTCACGTAACTGCCTATCTTTATCACAATTAACAAAATTAGCATTGAACTTAAATGACTTCATATTCAACTTTCCCCCAAAGACTTAAACAGGCCAGTGTAAGTTGGTTTGCTTGCTTCAGGACCCAGCAAAATCCACGCATGACATAGGGTTATATTGTCTCTTAAATCTTTAAAATCTAAAGCTGTGCCATCCAACCAACATGGTAGACACTGGCCACCAGTGCCTTTTAAAATTTAAAATAATTAAAATTAAACAGGAGTAAGAAATTCAGACCGTAAGTCGCCCTGGCCACATTCCAGGTGCTCCGTGCGCGGCCCACGCGTCTGGTGCCTGCGTCCCAGACCGCACAGGTGCGGAAGGCCCCTCACTGCCGGCAGTTCTCCTGGACGGCGGGGTCCAGACCGTGGACCTCCGCCCCGCTGCCCACAGGCCACGGCGGACCGCCGAAGGAACTAGGCCAGGTGTCCCTGGTTACGGGTCCCTTCCTTACGGGCAGCTTACGATGTTCTTCCCAACTTGGCAGATTTCTTGTAATTGCAAGTTTTATCTAAAAGCTTAACAAGATTCAAGCTCAACAATTTCGTTTTGAGAAGTACACACTGCCACTTACTTTGCAGGTGGTGTCATGTACTTCAGAAATTCTGGTCACGTTGTTTCCTTGAGTGTATATGCAACAATATTACACGCAGGTTGTCTCTTATGAGCTCATGTTTAATGCGTTCCCATTTTTTAGCTTCATGTGTAGTATTGTCTTGACTCTATCTCTATGAATGCAGATTTTTCTGTGTTTAATTTCTATATTTCTTTAGGACAAGTGACCAAAAAGGAAATTCAGTAATAGAACTAATAACAGTTTTATGGTTCTTGATACATATTGTTGAATCACTTTCAAAAGGGTTGTACCCAGGATGCTGCCCCAGGAATACCTGGGCATTAGTTCACCACATCTTCACCAGCGTTGAGTGTTACCATGGAGATGATCACAGTGTTTTCAAGTTAATACTACCCCGAAGTCGGAACCCCTTTTTCTCCAGCCCCTTTTTATTCCCCTGTGTCTCGGGCAGGCCCCACCCCCACCCCACTGAGGCCCTTCCCCCCAGAGCTGCAGTTTTCAGCATCTTAGACGTGCAGGCAGGATGCCTTGGGAGGCTTTGCCCCGGGCCCTTCCTGCCTAGATCCTTTGCGCTAATAATCCCTTTTCTCTCTTCTTGATGCCTTCTGAGTAGGCTTAGCGGTTAATCTTCTATTTCCAGTTTCACGCTCGTTCGTCCCCCTCACCTGGATCTGCAACGTCCTTCCCTTCAGCCATTCAGACCTGCGGGCTATTCATTCTCCCCTTGGGCTCAGAAGGCTTTAATTGCCAATTCTGTCCCCTTGTCAGTGACAATTTTTATTCTCCCTGGCTCAGTCCGGCTGTCCGCCCTGGCTTTCTTTGTAAGTGTTTCTGTGCAGAGTTTTCGCCTCCTAGGAAGCCCGCTGCAGGGTGACATAATTAAGTGACAACGAATGAGGTGCCAGGGCTTTCCAAGCACTTAGCGACTGGTCCGGAGATTTATAAGCAAGAGGTGAAATCAAAGAGAACCAAATGCTCAAGTTTCATATAAATAAAATTTTTTTTGAAAAATTGATGGGGTTTAAATTGCTGTTTCACAGACGTTTGTAAAGAAGTATGTGAGGACACGCGTGTTAGATCTGGAGACGTGGTTGCGCGTTCACGACAGACCGCCATCCGGGCCATGAGTTTCCTTCCCCCCAAATTTGCGTGTCCCCCGTAACCTCCCGCCTCAGCGCTGGCTTTCCAGCCCGCTGACCTCTGGCCCTGTGTTGATTCCTCATTGCTCCCACTTACGTTTTCAGTAAAAATAAAACGAGTGTGGCTGAGGTCACTCGCTGGCTCTTTACACAAAGCTACTCGGGCGAGATGCTAACCAGTACGGGGAACGGGTATCATGGGGAAGTTAGAACTGCAGCGAGAAACCTAACTTTGGCATTTCCTGCCTGGTCTGTCTTCAAAGTTAATGTTTTAATTTGACGTGCTCATCTGGCTTTAAATGAGAAGCTAGAGACGAGGTAGAAAAGAACCAACCAACCAATCAACCAACAAAATACATACAACCTACAGCTGCACCCGACTCTCAGCGGCCGAGCTGAGTGTTTATAAAGCCTCCCAACACCAACCAGACTGGGCGACGGAGACTCACAAGGACTGCGCTGCCCGTGTGCAAAGCGAGTTTGGGATTCCTGATCGCTGTTCCATAGCTTCAAATCCTATTTTCCATTTTCTCAGGAGCTTAGGAATACGCAAATGGAAATCTCTACTAAAAAAAAAAAGGATCAGCTGACTTGGTACTCTATACACAGAGCTCTCCAAAGAAGATACCAGCCCAGGGAAACGTCCCGCCCTGCCCCGAGTGAACTGGAGCAGCTCCTGCTTGATTGGCCAGAGAGTTGGGCGATGACATCCTTGTGCTGGCTCCTTCCAGAGGCACCGTCGGGCGCGAGCGCGTGTGTGGGCAGTGAAAGCGCCGTCGGGGTTATCGGAAGACGAGCTGCCCATCTGTGCCAGTGTAGCTACGAGTCCTTTTAGAATCTTTGATGGCGAGCTTTGAGAGTAATCAACTCAGAAAGGAAACTAAGATTTTGAGAACTACTGTTTTTTTCAGGGTATGAGAGCCAAGCCCTTGGTCTGCTGGGTGAGGGGACTGGGGTGGGGGGCTTCCGAACTTGTGTTTAGTCTGCAGGCCTGTTACTGGCTCCCACCCAGGGCTCTCACTGCCCGGAGGCCATTTTCAGGACAGCGTCCCAGCAGGCTCTGCCTGCCTTCCCGCCCAACCACGGATGAGGAAGGAGGGTCTGTGAAGCAGCAGGGGGCCTGGGTGTGGACACAGACGTGGGTCATCCCGGTGCCCGCTCTGCAGGTGTTTCTGGCTCCAGGATTTGTTCCAAGTCGGCAACTTTCCAAGGAATTTACTGAAAAATCAAAACTCCCCTTTTCTAATGTGTAAGTGGAGCCACCGCTGAGTCTGGGGCAAGGTCTCGCCTTTCACTCGGGACTGAGCTAGACCCCAAGCATTTGGGTGTCTCTGGGGGAAATTTCTGTTAACCCGGAAGAGTGTAAAGATGACCCTTCTCCCCATGGACGTTCTACATGAAGAAGCAGGAGCACCGCTCCAGGGGTGGGGGCGCCTTTCAGCGAGTGTTGAGGATGGGGACACTCCCTTCACTATGAAGCAGCCTATATGTTTTTTTCAATGATCGGGTCATTTCCTCCTGTGAAGACTTGGCCTCCTCAGGAGGCCAAGCACGTGTACCACAGAGCACCAGCACCGCCCCACTGCGAGTGGACTGGGTGGGCAGAGGGCAGTAGGGCCGGCCGAGGGGGTCTTCACTGCCCTTCTCTCCTGGGGACACGGCTCAGGCGCAGAGAAGGGACATTTTTGGTCGTAGAGATTCAACAGTGCTGTTCGTGCGGTCGACGTCTCCCATCTCAGATGAGTAACATCAGCTGCCCCTGCTCTCTCTACAGATGTTGTGTTTTCAGAACTGCATCCTTCCTGCACTGAAATGCAAGATCCAGGAGAGCAAACGACTTTGAAAACGGACGGCTGTGTCCCCAGAAGAATGGTGTGTGTGCAGAAAGAACTGTCAGATGAAGGCCCGGACTAATCTCCTATCGTTTAATTTACGAATTGTTTCCTTTTATTATTATAAACTGCTGCTGGGGCCACCTTTGCAGCTGTTTCTTAGCGCCCAGCTCTGCTCAGTGTAAATTTCCTAGAAATAAAGTTTCTAGATCAAACTGTTTTGCACATTGAAAAATGGATTTATATTGACAGCTTTCCTCCAAAAGGTTTATACCGTATTACGAAAGTATATACCCTGCCAAAAGTTAACATTCCTGGCTCCTCAGCTCTGCTGGGCGCGGGCCTTCAAAATCCTGACCGCTTTGTTAGTTGGAAAAAGAATCTGATGATTTTAATTGAGTTGCACACGTTTTTGATATTCTTAATTCAGAGCAAAATGTCCTGATGGTGGAGGCAGAGTTAGGGTGGATCGGGCTCAAACCACTTCCTACAGACTTGAAGGGAGACTTCATTATCATTAATACTTAACCATAAAATAAAACATCAAACTATCACTCTGTCCAAATAGAGCTTCATCACGTCAGCTCTGGAGAGCGAGCCAAATGGCCCGGTACCTCTGCACCTGTCAGTTTGGGAGCAGCTTTTGTGACCGTGTCTGACTTTTCCCCTCAATCCCTTATGCCTTTTTATTTCTTAACCAATAAATAAAAAAGAGCTGTGTTTTGCTGTAAGAAAGCTCCCTATATGAGACTCTAAATGGTTACCTTTTGAGGAAGGAAATCATTGTTTTATTAGGAGTTCCAGCTCATAGTAACATGCCTGTACAGAGAAAAAAATTAGCGTACAAACAACGTTCTAGTGGTAATGGCTGTAATGGGACGAACTTGGCCTGGGGCCAGCTGTGGGCACTTCCCTCCCAGGACATGGAAAGCATAATGACATTCATAAGGGGACAGAGGCATTCCAGGCCACCCTCCCGTGTCTTGCTCCTAAGATTTATGTGCTTTTGGCTGATAAATGTGTCCATATAAAGCAACGGACACTCCGCATCCTCTGGGCCCTGTAGCTCCCTGAAGAGTAGCTTCTGTCTCCAGCTCTCTGAGCCCTAAAACCTTTGAAGCAAAAGGTAACACACCGTCTTCCTCCGTGTGCTCTCCCACTCCCTGCAAAAGCGTGACGAGTAGCGGCCTCAGCTAGAAGGGGGTATGAGTGTACGAGTCCATGTATGTGTTGGTAAGCTTTAGGTTGAAAAGGCTGAAGGTTTCAAGTGACAAATACAGCCCTTCAGTCCCATGACGTGGAGGATGGGGCTTCTGTTATTTAGAATACTAGGAATAGCTGGTAATTGTCATCTTGTTTGTCTGTCTACAAATGTCCTGGTTTGTCTACACGTTTTCCTGGTTCATACGTGACCAAGGAATGTTTCGGCGTTAGACTGCCGTGCACCAGTGGTACCTGCCCATGTGGTGTCAGACTAATAGCTCTCGAAAGAAAGAACAGGTTATGCAGCTCTCATTTGCTTACCTTTTTTGGCTTGTAAGTGGGTTTTCATAGACTGCGGTGGAAATGCCATGGACGAGGATTATCTCTTCAAGCTTAGGCGTAAACACTAGAGCTTGCTATAATAACTCAGATCATGCACCGTCCTAGGAGCGAGGGTTATTTCCTTGAGACACTTAAGTGGATGGATCAGTTACTAAGCAACTTGAATTCTTATGGGGCCAGGCTGGGGGACACAAGGGCGCCAGGTGGTAATACACCATAGCAAAATGACAAAAACACGTGAAAAAATAAAGGCTCCATGTGGGAACTGTAGGACATAACTGTTTAGAAATTCAGAATGTGTTCCCCCTTAGTAATTCATTCCAACAGCTATCAATCAATGATTATCTTCAATATCTCCATTCATTCTCCACCCACCCATTCTCCCCCCACCGATTCTCCCACCGTGGATGACTGACTTTGGGGCTGGAAGTTACAAGTAGTAAACTAGAACTGTGTATCTTTATTGTTCACTACTTTCTCATCCATTCCCATAATTTCCTCTGTTCTGCCTCCCGCCCCCCAAAGTCTTACACGTTTTGACTTTTCATTCCCTGGTTACATGTTTCTCTTGCTTGGTCTCTCAGGACCAATTCCACAGATGCGACCTTTGCTTCAAAGGTCGCTGGCACTTAGATACTCAAGTCAGGAGGAAATAGAGGTTCCCGGAGAAGACCGCCAGAGCGGTTCTCACGCGCCCACACTCCATGAGACCTCTCTCCTGACACCTGTGCGCTGAGGCTCAGCAGGGGCGACCGTCCAGGGCATCGGCATCGGGGGAAACAGCCCTGCACAGCGTCAGCCTCACGTATTTGAAAACTTAAGTCAGTAATGGGATTTCTTCGGGCACCCTATACAAGTAAACCTTTTCTCACCATAGAAACTAAAACTAAAGAAACACTCGGAGTGCCTTCCCTTTGACAGGTCTGCCAGCTGGGGCGATACCCGAGTTCGCCCCTCGGTTTCGGGTTTTCAATGGGCTGTTCCTAACCCATAATCCCCTGTAGCCACCTCGTGCCATCTGATGGCAGAAACCCAACTGTTCTGGAAAATGTCAGGAAAAGGAAAGTATAGTCTAATCTGGGGACATGTCTAAAGCAACAAGAAACTGTTATTTATTTAGTGCCCATTGTATATATGCCTGGCCCTGTACCAGTCATTTCTTGATAGATTTTAAAACTTATCTCCAACACTCCTTGTAGGGTATTGCCCGTATTTAAAACTGTGAAACTGTGGCTTGATGTGGTTGAGTAACTTACACAAAGCCACTCAGCTTCTTTCCCAGTACATTTAATTCTTGTGTTTCCTCTTGAGATGCAAGTAAACCAGTAGAACACGTTTAACGGGAGGCCGCGGTGTGGGTGCCCGTTGGTTGGGGACTCCTCCAGAGGGGTGCGTGGGGAGGGAGGGGCATGTCGGCGGCTGTTGGGGAAGTGGGAGGACAGGTGGGGGAGTTTGGACAGCTGGGCCCCTCTCTCACTTCTTTGGACTCGGCAGTCCACTTCCATGGGACCCAGCTCTCCCTGCTACTTTCCTGCTGCATCGCTCTTACTCCGCAAGTTAGAGAACCAATGTGAGTGAGCGCCCAGCCGATGCTCATAGTCCACCCTGGTTGTTCAGTTGGGAAATCACGAATGACGACCAGATGAGTGCAGAAGCGCCGTGGGCCCGCTTCGAGATGGTACCGGGACCAGAACTCCATTTGCCGGCTGACCCCCATTCTCCCTCAGCGTAGCACAAAGCCGGGGGGTGTTCTGGGTTCCCAGTCAGCAGCGTCATCTCAGAGCCTCTAGCCAACAGCCCTTTAGAATCTGAGTGTTCCCTGGAGTCTGAGACCAAAGTTTGTGAGCCAATGATCGATTAAGAAAGTGCCCCCAGGAAGACTACAGAGACTGAGAGAAACTGAATTTAAAAAAAAAAAAAGGATAAAGCCAAGGAAAGGTGCAACTTGGGGCAAAGTCCTAGCCTTGGACTGATTTAGCAGGTGAGCTTCCAGGTGAAAGTGACAACTGAGAGGGAAGGATCCAGATGGAAGGCAAGGGGACTGGTCTTTCGTATCCTGCATCAGGCCATCACTGCGGCATTAAGTGTCCCCGGGCCAGGGGCAAGAGGGTCAGTGTACACTCCTGGGCACTCCTGGCTCTCCTGAGGGGCCCCAGCATTCTGCAGAGAGTTGCAGGTGTGGCCTGTCAGCAGGGACATCACAAAGAGATCGGGGGCGATATGCAGACGGGATTCCAGTGGAACATCGCTGTACCTACCCCAGGAGTTACACCGGCAAACGAAGGCTGAGGGCAGTGGCAGTAGAAAAGAATGAACAGGACCCACACTCAGGGGAGAAGGAAAGAGCACGTGGATGTCCCCCATGTCAAGATGGTAAATAAAAAAAAATTCTGTTCCCCCAGCCCCTGTGTGTGGCAGAGATTAGCATCCCCCCTTAAACCCACGTAGACGGTCGACCCCAATCACACCTCCATGTAATACAAACTTCTGTATACTGAAGACATCGGGGGAAACGGGGGAGGCAGCATTGCTGTTGCCCCCAGTGACCCATTACAATAGCCAAAACTTTGCTCCCTGTTTCCACGGCTACACGCTCTGTCCTTAGTGGCCAGGGAGGAATGCCCTCACCGTAGACACAACAACGATCCCCCAGAACTGGAAGGTCGGACTGCCGCCCAGCCTTCTGGGCTCTGAGCCTTCTGAGTCAGCAGGCAAAGCAGAGGGTCCCTGTGTTGGTTGGGTGACCGGTCCCACTGCCAAGGGAGGTCGGGCTGCTCCACGTGACGCTACGACGATGGCTGGGGTATAGGAGCTCCCAGGGGGCATCTCTGAGTACTGCCTGCCTGTGAGTAAAGTCAGGGACAAGTACAACCCAGTGCAGGGCACTAGGGGTGCAGGCTTTTCAGGAACGAGGGTGCAGGTAACCCACCGGGAAGAGCCTTGTCCTGGTGAGGTTCTTGCTGGAGGCACAGGGAACCCAGGACGGGGGCAGAAGAAGAGGGTTCTAAATACCAGCTACAGCCTTCGTTTCTGTTCCTCTCTTATGCCCTTCGTATGTGATGAAAGATGCATCATCGCTTTTATATCACAGAGGTTTCTAAGTTATGCAGCATCAAGGAGAAGAAGAGCCTACAACTCACAAGGAATGCACCTCCTCTTCTGCGGAAGGGGTAGTATGTTTTCGGTTGTCTGCAGGATAGCGTCATCACATCAGGCATCGTTAGGGCTCTGCCGTTGTCTGTATGAGGAGGTTCATTTTGGCTAACGGACACGTGTATGTGGGCCTGTGATGGTGAAGTTGGATTGGCTACAGGCGCTCAGATTGAACATTATTTCTGGATGTGTGTGGGAGGGTGTTTCCAGGTGAGATCGGCATCTGAATCAGTGGACTCGGTACAGAGACTGTCCTCCCTAGTAAGGAGGACATTATCCAGTCCTTTGAGGGCCTGAGCAGAACCAAAGATAGCGTGGGATTTATCTGTTCGGTTCCCACCCCAATGGCTTGAGCTGGGACATCTCACCTCGGCATCTCCAGCCAAGGGGAACCATCACCCCACGGGCCGCCCAGGTCTCAGGCCCTCAGCCTAGGGCTCAGATGCACGGCTCGCTTTCCTGGATCCCCAGCTCGCAGACGGAGTGCGGGACTCCTGGTTCTTCCTGGTGAGAATCCTTTCCATAGTAAGTATGGTTTAAAATAAGCATCATTTTAGTTAGTTTATATATCTTACTGGTTACCCTATTATAGCCTCTCATTTAAAGAATAAGCTTTGACACCTTTAAGTTCCCGCCACTGAAGAAGTAAGCACGGCGTTGTCAGGCCTCTCTGTGCTTTGGAAGCAGCGTGCACCGCGCTTGGCGGTGTTGCTCCGATCCGTTTTTTGGACAATGTCGAAGCATCCGCTCTGTGTGCCAGGATCCCCAGGGAGCTGGCTCGGTGGGAGCAAAGTCAGGTCTTGAGGAAAGAGAGGCGAAGTCGCCGGTAGACACGGGGAACGCCAACAGTGCCACGGTTGCTAAGGAGACCATGAGCCTGACACGTCCACTCCCCAGGGGAGGACCAGGATGTCCTGCTGACGCGTTTCTAGCTATTTTCTCATACGGGTCTGGTCCAGCTAGAGAGACACAGAGAGGCCTTTACTGCAGTTATTACCATACGTCCCCCCACAGTGTAAAATTTATTCTGTGGAAGTTGGAAGTCCATACGGTGGAAACAAAACTTTCTTCTTCCCATGCCCTGTGTTACATGGTAAGGCACAGTTTATTAGTTGCTGGAATGTTCATCTCAAGTATTAGGAAATGTGCATTTTTCTTGCTATTTACAATTTTAAACAGAACAAAACTTCAAATTAAAAAAATTAGGCACATATTTGTAAAATCCATTCCATACTTTTGTAACCAAATAAGCCCCAGTACCCATAGGAACGCATGCACACAAAGAAAAGGAAAGAAAGAAAGAGAGAGAGAGAAAGAAACAGAAAAGAAAGAAAAGAAAGAAAGAAAAGAAAGGGAAGGAAGGAAGGAAGGAAGAACTTGGCCTAGAACTTGCCCCTTTTGACTCTGACCTGATGGGTGCCCTGGGCCACATCTAGAGCCTGCAAGTGTGGCTGATTGTATCCAAGGCCCCGATCGTCCTCAGGACCGAGCTCTCCAAAGACTATGCTAGAAGGGCTGAGTTTTTGATTTTGGTCTGTGTGTCAGTCACGGAGTGAAGAGAAGTTTAGGCAAACTCCAGAAAACAACTTTAGCACCGAGAGCCTCACTGTGAGGTCCCGGCGACACATAGTTATTTTCATGGCATGTTCTGAAAATAATCTTGTTTGTGAGACACAGCTCTTTCTAGGGCACGTTTCCTGATGGCTTCACGTGGCCATTAGCCCCAGAGTTGGAGTGGGCTGGAGACACTGAGCCCCGAGCAGCCAGTCAGTTGGGTGGGACGGGAAGCTAAGCGGGGCTGCTCCCCACTGTGACCTGGGGAACAAGAAGTGGGCCCAGGGAGCGTGCGGCCGGCCCGCCCTTTCCGCTCCCAGGCTGGTCTCATCCCCCCGCCCCTGCCCCAGACGCCTGCTACGCAACAGACCTTTCTGAGTCCATGCCGGGTACACACTTCTAGTGGGAACTTGGGGGTTGTTTTGCTTTCGGGTTTCATACGACTTACCAGGCCCGGCCTCCTTAGTGATACATGCCCCAACCACAGGATTGGGGCGCCTTCCCGGGCAGGGTGGCTCTGTGCATTGTCCGGGAGCACCGCTTGCTTGCTTCCTGCCTCTTCTGCTCGGGTGTCAGCTGCTCAGCGGGTGGAACTCGGCCAGCTCCCAGGTCTCCACGCCACTGTCATGTGAGCGGGTGATGCGAAGTCCCCAGCTTGGCCTGACGGAACTTGGTGGCTCTGCAAACACTGAAATCCTTGTTGCCATAACACCCTGAAAAATAACACGAGATTGTGCGTATCAGTGTACCCAGCCTTGGGGAGTGGGGTCATTTTTAAACGACACGAAGCTGGTCACAGCATAATCTCCTGTAACTGTGTCAGGGTGGTCTCTGAACGCAGCCTGGGTTGTCGCCTGCCTCTGGTGCTCAGCCTTCGAGGCCACACTCGTGCTAAGGGATTCCCTTTTCACGGGGCAGTTATCTCCTTTGTCTTCTCTTCTCATTATTCACAGTAGGCGAGGGGAATGAAAAGCATCTCATTCCAGGAGACAGGGCCTGAGAATGATTAGCCCTGGTTCCGTGCAGTGGGTCTGTGCGTGGCAACGCTGTGGTTGACAGCTAGAAAAAGGCTCACGGCAGCCCGGGGACGGGGAGCCACATCCTCCAGTGAAGGTGACAGGGACGGATTAAGTTGAGTCACTGTGTTTATGAGCGGGATTCTCTGTAGCTGACTCATTTCGTCGTGTGTTGGTTTTGTTGCACTTTTCTTGGTGGGGATGTGTTTTGCTGATCTTTACTTTCATAAACACTCTTGCTTCTGGAGTTCACCTGAGGATCCAAGGGAAACTTGACCGTGATTATGGCTCAGTCTGGTGCATGCCACCATAGTTTACATCTTTCCCCCCCTAGCACTATCCAAAACCGGGGTCACCCACCCTAAATCCTGCATACAAAATTGGAATGAACAGAGCGTTCCATAATGGCTTCCAGTTTTTATTTTAGCTCAACAAAAATTTTGTTGGTAGATTTTGGCAGTCTTAGAATTATATATACAGCAAAAAGTATTACATGAAAGAAAGAAGCAAATGGCATGACTATATGGTTCTAATTAAAAGGACCCACACTGACCAGATACGAGGCATGCAATCAAGGCTAATTCCGTATCTTCTTGTGGACATTTGGTGCTTCGGCACCGGTGTAACCGGGTCCATTTTCATGGAAGACTAGACCCGAGTCGAAAGAGTCAAAGGAAGTGTAAGCTGGGGACGGAAGAAACGCTGGTGAATTTAGCAGCATGCAGCATAGTTACAATAGAGCCAACATATTTAGGACACTTAAATTTAGACTGCGAGTCGATCCAGATGTTTGTTTATTAATGCTAATAATGTTTCCAGTCTTGTTATAGAAAACCACGTCCCAGGGGTTCCACTTCTGAGTTTAAAGACCAATGCGTGGCCTCTCTTCTTTTCCAGCTCTGTTTTGATTTTAGGGGTTTTCTACGGCCACGATTTTCCTGTAAAAGCGTTTGCACAGCCCCGAGCGGCTCCTGGTGCCTAGGGGGACGTCTGCGTGAGACACTAGCCACGCAGAGCCGTCTCCTCTGCTTTTCTCTTCTTGCTTCCATGACAATAAGGAAGGCAACTGGGCCTGGGAATATAATCCGTCCCCGCCTGTCTCTTGTCTGAAGTTGTAACCCTGTGCCATCCCACCCAAGACTAGA
>JAPYXV010000918.1:0-14629 GCA_028533065.1 Trachops cirrhosus | reverse complement strand
AGCACTTTATCTGCCCTTCCACTCTAAATGATAGCTTTGCTAGATAGAGCAATCTTGGATGTAGGTCCTTGCCTTTCATGACTTGGAATACTTCTTTCCAGCCCCTTCTTGCCTGCAAGGCCTCTTTTGAGAAATCAGCTGACAGTCTGATGGGAACTCCTTTGTAGGTGACTGTCCCCTTGTCTCTTGCTGCTTCTAGGATTCTCTCCATTTTTACCTTGGCTAATATAATTATGATGTGCCTCGGTGTGTTCCTCCTTGGGTCCAACTTCTTTGGTACTCTGAGCTTCCTGGACTTCCTGGAAGTCTATTTCCTTTGCCAGATTGGGGAAGTTCTCCTTTATTATTTGTTCAAATAACTTTTCTACTTGTTGCTCTTCCTCTTCCCCTCGGTACCCCTGTAATTCAGATGTTGGAAAGTTTAAAGATGTCCTGGAGGTTCCTAAGCCTCTTCCCATTTTTTTGAATTCTTGTTTCTTCATTCTTTTCTGTTTGGTTGTTTCTTTCTTCCTTCTGGTCTACTCCATTGATTTTACTCCCAGTTTTCTTCCCACACTATTGGTTCCCTGTGCATTTTCTTGCATTTCACTTATTGTAGCCTTCATGTTTTCATCTAATTTGTGACCAAATTCAACCAATTCTGTGAGCATCCTGATCACCAGTGCTTTGAACTGTGCATCTGATAGGTTGGCTGTCTCTTGGTCACTTAGTTGTATTTGCTGTGGAGCTTTGATCTGTTCTTCCATTTGGGGCATTCTTTTTGGTCTTGTGCCTGTTACATATGAGGGGCGGAGCCTTAACTAAGGCTCCAGGGCAGGGCAACCCACGTCACTGGGTTGTGATGTATGTGGGGTGGGGTCAGAGACGGACCAATGGCGCCAACTCTGCTCTCTTTCGGATCCCTCCCCTTAGCTGCTTCTCCCAAGCAAACTGGGCCTTTCTGGTGGTGATTTCCGGGTGGGTGGGCTTGTGTACATTCTAGGAACCTTTGGTCTCTCCAATGAACTCCCCCATGAGGCTGGGAGTTTCTCTTGCTGCCTCCTCAACCCCCACAGGTATTTTCAATCAGTGTTTTGAGGCCTATTTCCTGGTGCTGGGACCTTGGGCTGCTTGGTCTGTTTTGCTCCCTAGTTTCGCCTGGTTTATCTGTGCATGAATGTGGGACTACCTGGTCAGCTAGCTGCCTGGCACACAGTGCCTGGCTTCACAATTGCTGCCTCGCTGGGTCTGCCGTTGCCATCCTGCACCCGGTGCCATCGCTTTTTTTTGCAGCAGCCCCTCTCTGCCTGGCTGTCTGACCCCGCCCCGCCTACGCGTCTCGATGAATGTGTCTATTTTAACTCCTTGGTTGTTGGACTTCCATACAGTTCAATTTTCTGTCAGTTCTGGTTGTTATTTTGTTTCTAAATTATTGTTGTCCTTATTTAGGTTGTGTGAGGAGGCACAGTGTGTCTACCTATGCCTCTATCTTGGCTGGAAGTCCCTTATAACTAGCGTTTTGAACTCTGCATCTGATAGATTGCTTATCTCCCATTTCCTTTAGCCCTTTTTCTGGAGTTTTGATCTGTTGTCTTATTTTTGCCATGTTTCTTTGTTTCCTCACTGTGGCAGCCTCCCTGTGTTTGTTTCTATGTTATTAGGTAGAGGTGCTTTGCCTCTATGTGTTGGCAGTTTGGCTAATGTAGTAGGTCTCCTCTGTGTTCCAATGGCATAACCCCAGGTATCATTCAAATGGGGTATTGTAAATGTGTGCTTCGTGTGGGCTGACTATGCCCTCCTCTTGTAGTTGAGCTTTGGTTGTTATTGGCAGGTCAGTGGGAGGGATTTTTTCAGGCCCGTCAGCTGCAAGGACTGGCTGACCACTTAACCACCAACCTCCATCCTCTATGGAGGATCAGCTATGCTGGGCAGGGTGGTGGTGCTCCATCATAGTCTATTGCTGTCCACCGGGTGTGCTGCTCCCTGGGGTTTCCTGGGTGGTGCAGGCCAAGATCAGCCCCCATTTATGTTTTGTCTTGGACCACACTTCCTGAGGTGTAAAGCAATATGAGATGGTGACTACTTCTGCAGGGTTTGGAGATTCTCAGGCAAAACCAAGTGAATAAAGGCTGACTGCTGCTAGTGCCAGGCCTGGGGCTTACAGAGGCCAACAGTTGTGTATTTGAGAGGATTAAGGAAGAAGTGAAACGTTGAGCCAAGACCAGCCATTCATAGGAAAAGCAGCTTGTATGAGTCCAGAAGTTGGGTGGAGTGGAATCTCTTGGATTGCCAAGGCTTTAGCCAGGTTGATGGAGTCTCAGATATGGTACCAGCTTGCCAGCTTTTGGTCCTGTGCAGGGATGGTTTAGAATAGGGACAATGGCCTCTGCTTACCTTGATAGTAGGCAGGCCCTTTAGATTCTCCCTGTATGGCACTGGTGCTTTTCAAGGTGCTGCAGTGCTGGAGCCCGGGGAGTGAGTCTGAGTACGAGTCCGTGTGGGGGTTCTTTAAGAGGAAGTCTTGGACTCCAGCACTTTCTTCCACTGACTGAATCCCTACTGGTTTTTGTAGCCAGAGATGTGGGGACTTATTTCCTGGTACTGGCATCCTGGGGTGGGGCCCCTGGTGTGGAAGATATCCCTTGCCAATTTTTTCAAACACACATGGGTGGGGCAACAGCCCATTCCATGTCTGCCCCTCTTACCAGTCTGGATAAATGTGGTTTCTTCAATTCTGTAGTTGTCAGAGACTTCCATTTAACTTGATTTCTGACCATCTGAGTGATGGTTCCATATTTTAGTTGTAACTTTGATGTGGTTGTGTAAAGAGGTGAGCCATTCCTACATACAACACCATCTTGACTGGAAGCCTCTGCATTTATTTTTTTATATGAAGAAATTTTCACCCTGGCTGATGTGTCTCAGTGGATTGAGTGCTGGCCTGTGAACCAAAGGGTCACCGGTTCGATTCCAAGTCAGGGCACATGCCTGGGTTGTAGGCCAGGTCCCCAGTAGGGGCACATGAGGAGGGGCAACCCCACATTGATGTTTCTCTCCCTCTCTTTCTGTTTCCCTTCCCCTCTCTCTAAAAATAAATAAAATCTTTAAAGAAAAATTTTCATTTACTATTCACAAGTAGAAGAGGGCTCAGGGAACAAGAGACAGAGTCAGAGTCACAAGAAGGACCCTTGGAGCTTAGGAGAAGGAAAAGGCAGAGATTATCTGTGGGGTGGAAGGGATGAAGAGGTAAGAAAAGGCATGCTGGAATGCATTTGTAGGAGTGGGGAGCACGCTTTGGTCAGTGGAGGTAACAGAATCCTGTGCTGGGATCAGGGTTCAGGAAAGCAGCACATGTTCTCATTGCTATAGGAGTTTAGGACATCTGAGGGAAGAGAGAGCACCTGAAAACCAAGAAAGACAAAATGCACAGTGAAGTTTCCATGTAGGAGCTCATTGTTCCTGACTCTCCTGTGACAAAGAATAGAGAATGTTCCTTTGAACACTTCAAGGTCTTTATGCCTGTGAAGGTGGTGGGAACAGTTCAAGGGTCACACTAATTCCTGTAAAGGCACATTGTCAAAATGCAGACATGACTCCTCCATGTAATGTCATCTGACAGAGCAACCCAGAGCACAAGCAGGGCCAGGACAACACGACTGCTTCTTAGGTAAACATTGTGTTCCCAGTCCCAGGCTGTGTCTGCTTTTTCTTCTAACATCCCTGGATTTAGGACCTGCAGCCTTTAATTTTCTACTTCTGTTGTTCCTGTGTGGAGCAAGGTTGTTTTCAGCTGGTTGTTTTCCTTTGCTTCTTATGATTGTCAAGGACAGCTCTTAATACTTGTTCTTTTTCTCAGAGCCTTGTTTACATTTTCACTATCAAGACTCCATGAGAGCATAAAGAATCTGGAGATAATGGCCTTCAACTACTGAACACATCCCCTCTGTGACAGATCAACCTCTGTTGGGATGGGCTCAGAGGTTCTAGTATCAGTGAAGAAGGGAAGTGTAGGTTTTAAGTTCTTGTAGCTGCAGCATCAGCTCTGTAGACCAGGGTAAGAAAATGCCTATTTTACTGGTCAGGATAGCTCAGAAAGTTCTGACAAAGAGTTGATAGAAGAGACTTGCTCACAATATTGGTCAGAAAGACTTGCTATCTAAAGACACTATTAGAATTCCTGAACATGGGAAGTATGTGTGGATTTACATTTGCACTCAAAGGTAGCTCTTTAGAATACATCTTTCCTGTGCCCCGGAGCTTCTCTCCGTCCTCTCCATCCTGACTTCCCATGTGGTGTGAACAATTCTCACCATGTCTAATGTCTTGCAAGTATTCAAAGTGTTCCCTTTGTGACAGATGAACACAAGACTGTGTTGATATCTGAGATGCCACTTTGGGGTGGGGTTGGATACTGGGATATCTATAAATAGGGGAACATTTCATGTTTGGGCTGATCTGATGCTCAATCTGCTGCACTGTAGACCAGGATTAAGAAAAAGCATAAACAAACAGGATGAATATATGGTTCCCAAAATTCAACCTTCTGATGAAGAGAGTCTCTCTGCCTACAATGCTAAAACAAACAAACAAACAAACAAATAAATAAATAGACTTAGTATTTACAAAACCTGAAGCTGCCTTCATTATCTGCCTTCAGTTGGTTAGAGCATTGCCTCAAAACACCAAGAGTGCTTGTTTTATTTTTAGGGAACCTACAAGAATTAACCAATGGATTAAAAAATAAGGACAAGTTGAGGTGCCTCTCTTATGTGCCCTGTCCCCTGTCTCTAGTATAAATTAAAAAGTTTTTAAAATAAACTAAGGGTTACAAGTCATGGGGGCTCATTGTGGCTTTAAATTTGCATAAAGTTGACCTCTATTGATTATATTAATAGTATGAGTTGCCTCACCACCATTAACAGAGGATAGGTGATGTCATCAATGGTCCCATTACATCTGATGAAGGCTGGGCAGGTAATAGTAAAATAGTGCAGGCTAACAGAGAGGTGCAGGAGATGGTCAACCCTGTGCCTGGAGCATGAGCAGGAATTAGCAATGAGACTAGTCAGGGCCAAGTGCTGGTGTCAAGAAAAGGTCACACCTTTAAAAAATAACACAGCTGGGACCTAGCACCAGAGGGCCTAGAATGCCAAGGTAAAGAGGTTGGGTTTGCCCTGCAGGTAATGGGCAGCCAAAAAACCTATAGAGTAATGTAGTGCGGACAACATGATTAGGTTTGTCAAAGCTGTTAATGTCTGGAGAGCAAGAGTCTGAACATAGTCAACACCTGGGGGCCTGAGCCCCTGGGCCTTGATTCCGGCTACCCCTCTGTGGGATGTAAGGCTCTTCCTGCCTTGCTCAGGATGAGCCTAGGACTAGGAAGGCCAGAGGAATGTATGGATTTGGGGCTTTGGGTGCCCAGAAGAGAAGACTGGGACAGGCAGGAAATTTAAGGCAAATAACATAGGGGAAAATCAAGCCCCTTGTTGTAACACCTGCATCGTTTAGTCATTTTTTTCAAGAAACTCACTCAGTGCCTGCTGCGTACCAGGCACATGGCCAGTGCTCTAACACAAGGTCTAGTGTCCAGGACACATTGTAGGGGTGCCTAACTCTGCTGGAAGTATAGGAAGGGTTTCCCTGAGGAGGAACATGTAGGCTGGGCCTGAGATCAACAGGAGTCAGGAGGTCAAGAGGCAGAGAATGGGTTCCATTGTGTGCAGTAGCATGTCAAAGGCCTTGAAGCAGAGAAGTGGGTACCCTGCAAAGTGAGAAAATCCATGATGACACAGAACACTGTAATTATTCAACCAACAGAAGCAATTTCATTTAGGCTTTCTTCATATGTTGTGCATTGCAATGTTGGCAATCTTCCATGGAAAGGTAAATATGAGTGAAGCACACCTAATATAAGAATTGACATGTCTTTAAAACACCACAATCAACCCTGTGATTTCACACACATGCCAGAAATAAAAACATAGCCACATCAACTGATTTGAGACTGGAATCATATTAATATTCATTCTCAAAATATTTCAAATAATGTCAATATACAAATTTATTTATCTTTAAAGGTATTCTTTATTTGTAGATGGGGAGGGAGAGACATATCAATTTGTGGTTGCCTCTTACACACCCCCTACTGGGGACCTGGCTTGCAAATCAGGCATGTGCCCTGACTGGGAATCAAACCAGCTACTCTTTGGTTCGCAGGCGGGCACTCAACTACTGAGCCACACCAGCCAGGACTTATAATATTGTGTTTATATTCTAAGTAATTACACATATCCAGACATCCATCCCCTTGTCATTTTCAAGCACACTAAAAGTAATGATCTGTTTTAAAATTTTGGGTGATTCTCTATAACAAATATTTTAATTATAGCAATAGCTGAAAATGATTATTAACTTCCTACTGTGAATTCACTGATATTCTGAAATTCTGTTTCAATTACATACTTTACTAAATTTTTTACATTTCAAAGCCACTTTCAGGCATAAGTCTTTGGGCGTTGTGAACAGTATTATTTTGGAGAAAAGCTGATTTTTTTCTACTATGAATGTATAATTCAACCCGCTGTACATTCCCTGATAAACAATATGGTTGTAGGTCCAATATACTATTTCCTATAATCTTTTAAAAGGTTTTTTGCTAGTATGAATTCTCACATGTCAAACAACCTGTGAATGTTGAAAAAACAGATTCAGCATTCTTTTCATTAGTATTGTTTCTCTTTGGAATGAATTCTCATGTTGAGTAAGATTTTTGCATGGGTAGAGCTTTGCCACATTTTTATTTGCTAGGTTGTCTCCAGTATGAATTGCTCAATATTGAGAGAGGTAAGAATTAGGATTAAAAACTCTACCAATCTGTTCTATTTTGAAGGCTTCTCGTCCAATATATATACTGTCTGATGTTGAATGATTAAAAATGTTTAAAGCTTTTGTTCAAGTCTTCAAATTGTTTTGTTCTCCAGCATGAATTTTCCAATGTTGAGTAAATTTTCAACACAGATTAAAAGCTATGCCACATTTCCTATATTTGTACGGTTTATTTAAAGAACGAATGATTTATGTTGGATAAGACATCACTCATGATTAAGATTTGGCACATATGCTACATTTATATTGTTTCTCTACAGTATGAAAGACAGGATGTGGAGTAAATTTTGAGGATTAAAGGTTTTGCCACATACTCCATGTTTATAAGACTTCTCTCAAGTATGATTACTCTGATGATCAGTAAGGGTTGAGGACCACTTCAATACTTGGTATATTCCCTACATTTACATGAGTTCTCTGAGGTTTAGTAAGGGTTGAGGAGTGGATAAAGGCTTTATCACACTTGTTAAATGTATAAGGCTTTTTCACCAGCATGAATTCTGTGATGTTGAATAAGGGTGGAGATCTTCTTAAAGGCTTTGCCACATTCTGTGGATGTATAAGATACCTCTCCAGTATGAATTTTCTTATGTTGACTAAAGTTTGAAGAGTTGCAAAAGGCTTTACCACATTCTGTACATTTATAAGGCTTCTCTCCAGTGTGAATGTTCTGATGCTCAACAAGGGTTGAGGAGCGACCAAATGCTTTACCACATTCCTTACATTTGTAATGCTTCTCTCCAGAATGAATTTTCTTATGTTGACTAAGGTTGGAAGAGTGGCTAAAGGCTTTACCACACTCGTTGCATATGTAAGACTGCTCTTCAGTATGAATTCTCTGATACTGATTAATGTATGAAGGGTGGCTGAATTCTTTGCCACATTCTATACATTTATAAGGCTTCTCTCCAGTATGACTTTTCTGATGCAGTGTAAGGTTTTAGGATTGGATAAAGGCTTTACCACGTTTTCTACATTTATAAGGCTTCTCTCCAGTATGAATTTTCTTATGTTTAGTAAAGGAGGTGGAAAACCTAAAGGCTTTTCCACATTGTCTACATATATAAGGCTTTTCACCAGTATGAATTCTGTGATGTTGAAGTAAGCTTTGAGGACTGGCTAAAGGCTTTACCACATTCTTTGCATATATAAGGTTGCTCTCCAGTATGAACTCTCTGATGTTGATTAACGTATGAAGACTGGCTAAATGCTTTGCCACATTCTCTACATTTATAAGGCTTCTCTCCAGTATGAATTTTCTGATGCAGACTAAGGTCTGAGGATTGGATAAAAGCTTTACCACATTCTGCACATTTATAAGGCTTCTCTCCAGTGTGAATGTTCTGATGTTCAACAAGGGTTGAGGAGCAACCAAATGCTTTACCACATTTCCTACATTTGTAAGGCTTCTCTCCAGAATGAATTTTCTTATGTCGACTAAGGTTGGAAGAGTGGCTAAAGGCTTTACCACATTCTCTATATTTATAGGGCCTCTCTCTAGTATATGTTTTCTGATTTAGAGGAAGACCCAAAGGCCAGTTATATGTTTTATCACATTCTTCCCATTTATCTTTTTCTCCAGTACAGATGTTCTTAACTCTATTTAGATTAAATAGTTTATGGAACACTTTCTCACATGGTAAACATTTGTAAACTTCCTTCCCAATAGGAGTTTTTTTTTCTATTTGAAGATTGCTTAAAAATTTTGACATGTTTCCTTCGTTTGTTTGTTGTCTCCACAATAGGAATAACCTTATGTGTAATGTGATTTGGCATTTGGTCAAAGACGTTTTCCCCTTCATAATTGTTCTCTAGAAGATAAGTGTTCTGATGTTTGTTAGGATTTGACCTGTGGTTAAAAATTTTCCCATCTTCATTGCACTGATAACTTCTGTCTTCATTATATGTACTCTGGTAATCAATGAAGATAGAAGGCTTTAGTGACACCTATAATTTCATTAATCATTTAACTTAATCCAAAATAGCCATTCTGTGATCCCTATTAAACCATGTTGGTTGTATTAAAAATCACTCCCAAGTTCATGAAAATTTTCTATTGGAAGAAAAACATTATTTCTCAATAAAGTATAGTAGTTCCTTAATAAAGGGATGGCTAAACTGATCACATTGAAATTTTATATGTGCATTAGAATTCACTAAGTTTTACAAATTATTAAATGAAAGTTCAATCCCATTCTCCATTTCAGACAATTGAATGATCATTCACACAACAAATTATGAGAGTCACTAGATTTTCCAGACTGCCTTTAGAACAATATATGCACTTAGAAAATTGGGAAACACATCAATCTGCAAATGTAACTGACTTAAAGTGGGAGTTTTCCCAAATGTGTTCTATTTTTCACCTCTTTAGGTAAAAAGGACTTTATTTTGAATAATTATCCCAAGTAAGTTCTGTGCATTTTAACATCCTTTTATCTTGTCTCACACTATATCAGGCTTTCAATACGTTATCAAAGGCACAAAATTCATATCTTACCAGTATTACTTTAGAGATTAAATCTTCTATTCCTGGCTTTTGCAACAAGGCCTGATTGTGTTCAGATGATGTAGCTGAAATGCAGAAAATAAAGGATCACAGGTATCACACTCAGGTAAATGTACACTGAAATGAGAAACAATTATTGAATAAATTACATTATTCAGTATTTCAGAAAAAGTAAAATGTTCAAAGCAAAACCAAGAAAGGTACAGTGAGAAAAAGTCACATCAGAAAGGAAGAAATAGCCCTGGCTGGTGTGGCTCAGCAGGTTGAGTGCCTGCCTGCGAACCAAAGGGTTGCTGGTTCAATTCCCAGCTGGGGTGTATGCCTGGGTTGTAGGCCAGGTCCCCAGTACAGGGTGTGTGAGAGGCAACCACACATAGATGTTTCTCTCTCTCTTTCCCCCTTCCTTCCCCTCCCTTTAAAAATAAGTAAAATTTAAAAAAAAGGAAGAAACAGTTGTTTACATTTGTTAATAATACTGCCCCAAAACGCTCAAGGATGTCTCACCTTTAGACTAGCCCTATGAAACATCAGTTTGAAAATTTTTCTAGATGTAACAAGTAAAATTGTAAACAACACTACCCCTTATAAACATATAACATTTTTGTGCATATAAATACATACACTAATATAAAAATCAGTAATGGTCTAATGACCAATTACAAGTCACTTTGATATTTCCTAAATAACTTTCAATAATACAAGTCATAAAATCTTGCATCTATGTTATAACATACACAACATAAAAGATATATTCTGATACCAATGACATAGTAGGTAGAGGTGTATAAATGGTAGGTAGTAGACAGGTTTTGTATGCAACTGATGCCATCAGTTTAAAATTTATTGTTCTAGCCTTAAAATGCTTTCTGTACCCCCACCATGGTAACGATAAAAAGAAAAAAAAATAAAATGATCTTGGTTAACTGATGACAAAACTGTATACTGCAAAATCATACTGCATCCACATTAAAAAAGTGACATTTTCAAACTGCAAAATATAAAAGCAGCCCATGAAGTTAGTTGTTTTTTTACATTAACAGAAATTAACACAAAAAACCAAGATTGTAATTACATTATCAATGGTATAAATCAGAATGATATTTAAGACTTATCTTCATGAAAAACATGCATGACATGTATGATGAAAGTATAAAACATTGCTGGTCATAATTTTTAAGAAATCAATAAATGAAAAATTTGCAGGTATCTTCAATATCAACCGCCATCATGAATAACACAGTAACTATCTGGAGCAGGATGTTCATGACCAATAGACTACTTCACCAGAAACAAATGGTCATTAACATCCTTCACCCTGGTAAGTCAACAACACACAATGAAGAAAATCAAGAAAAACTAGCCAAAATGTGTATGGCTACACCAGATGTCATCTTTGTGTTTGGAAACAGAACCCATTTGGTGGTGGAAGACAACTGGCTTTGTTATGATTTATGATTTGATAAATAATACAACGCCTCCCCCCCCAAACATAAGATTTATATGACATGGTCATATAAAAAGACCTCAGGAATACAGAGATAGGAATGCAAAAGCATGGTGAACAATGTCAAGGCAACTGCCAAGGTCAATGTTGGTGCTGGCAAAAAAAAAGCAGTAAAGAATCTTCTGGCACTTTATTGGTGGTGATTATGCAGATTTTTCATGATTAATTAGCTAACAACTTAAAAAAATTTATTCCATGATCCTAAACTGGAATGCTAGTAGTATAAGGCCTCAATTGTACCCAATCTAAACATTCCAAGAGTTTGCTATCAGCGTTGGCTGATGTGGCTCAGTGAACTGAGTGCTGGTCTGCAAATCTGAAGGTTGCCAGTTCAATTCCCAGTCAGGGAACATGCCTGGGTCTACAGTTTGGCTCAGGTTGGGCACATGTAAGAGACAATCATTCATGTTTCTCATATCAGTGTTTCTCCATCTCTCTTTTTCCCTCCCTTCCATTCTCTCTAAAACTAAATAAAATACTTACAAAAATTAAATTAATACAGGGTACCATGCAACCAACATAATTATAGAAATAAAGTGTATAGTTAAAGGCATCATGCTTTCTGATTTTAAAACATGTCAAAGCTGCTGTTACCAACAAAGTATATTACAAACATTAAGACATGTAAATAATGAAGCACAGTGGACAAAAGAGCCTATACACAACTTCTGGATAAGGTCAAATGACCTTCAACAAGTGTGCTTATTCTAAAAATTAAGAAAAGTATTCTCACTCTGACTGAGCAGCTCAGTTGATTGGACAGTCCTGATATACATAATGGTAAAAATAAGTGGCACAGCAAGTCAATGTTTGTCTCCCTATCTTCCTTCATCTTTCTGTAATCAACAAAAATAAAGTATACAATATTTCTGGCTGTAACTAAAGAAGAAGCATTCTCCAACCAGAATGCTTATACCACAAGAAAAGGACATTCTCATTAACAAATAGTGAGAAAGTTACATGTCCACATGTAAAAGAGTGAAATTGGACCCTTTACCTAAATAGTATGCAAATATTAAATCACAGTGGAGAAAAGACATAAACAGAAAGCTAATAACTCTAAATCTATTAAATGAAAAGGTATGGGAAAAGACATTTTTAAAGATTACTTATTTTTAGAGAGAGGGAAAGGGAGGCAGAGAAACATCTACTGGTTGCCTCACAAGCGCCTCCATCTGGGGACCTGGCCCACAACCCAGGCATGTGCCTTGACTAGTAATTGAACCAGCAACCGTTAGGTTCTCAGGCTGACACTCAATCCACTGAGCCACGCCAGCCAGGCTGGAACAAATTTTGACATTTTTGTTTATTCCTTGTAACACCAAAAAGTGAACAACACAAATGAGAAAGAAAAATAAAGAAAATGAAACTCTGCAGGTTGAGCAGGAAATCTGGAAGTCATCCTCACCTAGGGAGACCAGGTTCTTGTAGTTCTCTAACATCATATCTGTGTATAATTTCCACTGAGCTGGGTCCAGGAACTCCAACTCCTCCTGAGAGAAATCTACGGCCACATCTCTGAAGGTCAATGATCCCTGATGAAAAGGACACATTTACACTGGAGCCACAGACCAACTTCATACTGTCACCCAACATGAAAACAGTGTTAGGAAAAGTGGTTTTGACCTAGGACAGTATCCTGAATTATCTCATAAAATCATATTGACCCAAAATATTCTCTAATGTATTTTATAACACTGAGAAATGAGGATGACACAGGTCCACAAATCCACTGCAGACACTTTTCTTTTCAGGAAAATAAACTTTGAGATGAAGGAATAGACACAGGTATATGGGCTGTTGAGTTTTGTGGTTTTTTCCTTCACAATCAATTGTGGATCTTTCCCAGCTGGAAAAAGGCATGGTGAGTTGAAAGTGTAAGTACTTCACATTTAATTCAGACAACAAAGACCTACAGATTTGTAAAAATGCAAATTCTGATTCAGAAGTTCTGGGATGGGGCCTGTGTTTTCACATCTTTAATAAGCTCACATTTTATTAGTGACAGCAATGTCTTTGGTCAGGTGCCATACTTCTGAGTAGCACAAAAAGGAAAACATAAAATAATTCACACATGACATTGAACCGAAGGACTTGTATAAGATTTACAGTTCTAAATAAATAAGAAACACAGGACCACAATTTTATTTGAAAATTTTGTACATGTAATCTTAGAACAAGATTATTCTTCCTCTGTTATGAGAATATTTTCTGAAACATAAAGGGCAGTACTTATTTTACTCAAACTTGATCTACAACTTTTCAAAAATAACAGGCAAATACACTGAACATCTCATAAATGTCCACGGCAGTTTCTATAACAGAAGAATGAAAGCATCTTAAGAGTACAATGACTAAGTACCTCAAACGTTAACATTTTATGTAGATAACATACATATGGAAATTAAGCACAAATGAAATGTGAAAGAATTTTCATGTCAATGAAGATTTCTTTGCCATTGTGTAAATTTCATAAATCTACTACTACTTGTGGATGATACCATTTGTGTTTTATAAATACAGTAAGTACAGGAACACATGATGATAACAAAGAAGTTACAGCTAGTGTTAGTTTTTTTATTTCTTTTAATATTTCTGGGTATCATTAGTGGAAAGCTATACTTAGAAATTTAACTGATTGAATATACATTAATATTCTTATTAAAGTCTTGAAAATACGAAAAGTAGAGTTAGTCTGTCACATGTGTGGAATATAACAAAAATTTACAGAAGGAGATCTGATTAATTAAATCCTCCACCTGTAAAGCCAATAATCTTTATGAAATGAATGGATGGCCTTTATTTTCCAAAGGAAAGAAACAAAGAAGAGGGGAGTTTCCAGATGAAATGCGATCCTCTGGTCACATCTCTTGATAATTCCCTGCTGGACCCTCATTAATGATGAAGGGAAGCTCTTAACTAAATAGTGATGAGCACCTCAGTGAGTATCAGGTGGACTGGAAGAATGGGTATCAGGTGACTGAGGCACATGGGAGGACACGTCACCACTGTGACATTACTGGCAAAAATAAAAACACATAAATCATTATGTGAAAATGATCATAAATGAACATTGAATTTTGCAAACGTCAATGCACATGTACCTTCCATGTTTTTTTCTATGTAAATACTGTAGTGAATTTAAACTGCAAGAATTTTGTACCAAAGTAGTAAGCAGTTGTGTTCTGTGTGCTCTCTCCTTTGTCAGAACTCTCTGAGCTATGCTGACCAGTATAATGTGTTTTTTCTTTTTTTGATTTTCTTCCTTTTTTTAATGTATTTTATTGATTATGCTATTATAGTTGTCCCATTACCCCCCTTCATTCCCCTCCACCCTGAACACCCTCTCCCATCCACATTCCCCCACTTTACTTCATGCCCATGTGTCATAAGTTCTGTAGCTTCTACATTTCCCATACTATTCTTGCCCTCCCCGTCTATTTTCTATCTTCATTGCTACTTATTCTTTGTACCTCCCCCCCTTCCTCCTCCCACTCCCCTGTTGCTAACCCTCAATGTGATCTCCATTCCTGTGGTTCTGTTCCTGTTCTACTTGTTTGCTTAGTTTCTTCTTGGTTTTGTTTCAGGTGTGGTTGTTAATAATTTTGAGTTTGCTGTCATTTTACTATACATGTTTTTTATCTTCTTTTTCTTAGATAAGTCCCTTTAACATTTCATACAATAAGGGCTTGGTGATGATGAACTCCTTTAACTTGACTTTATCTGAGAAGCACTTTATCTGCCCTTCCACT
>JAPYXV010000917.1:0-14630 GCA_028533065.1 Trachops cirrhosus | reverse complement strand
TAATCAGGTTACGGGGCTGGGCCCCGCTTCCCGGCTCAGAGCACAGCAGCCCCAGAGAGGCCAGTAATCCAATCTGGAGGACAGCGAGCGCTGTGACGGCTCCTGGGGAGCATCTTTGCAAATTAAATTGGGGGAATTCAGTTAGTCCTGCAGAAAACCAATTACCT
Organism: Trachops cirrhosus; assembly: GCA_028533065.1. Lineage (NCBI taxonomy): Eukaryota > Metazoa > Chordata > Mammalia > Chiroptera > Phyllostomidae > Trachops > Trachops cirrhosus. The sequence continues at coordinate 14,463 of JAPYXV010000917.1, read as the reverse complement.
CATGGATTTAAAATAAAACACACACACACACACACAGAGTCAAACCACGGGGTTGGGGGGATGCGTGATTTTCTCCTCACGGGCAGGAGAGACAGAACCCAGGCAGCATCCTCTCTCCAGGCTAGGTAGAAGCTAGAGGTTGGGGCAAGCTTTTTACGCATATTTTTTTTTTAGTTTCTAAAGCATGCCCCCCCAAGTGGCAGGTAGAGAACTAGTCCACAGACCAGGCTGTACACGGTGTGCAATCTTGGGGGTGTCTCATCCCCTCTAAAGCCACCTTGGTTCAGCCATTCAACCAGAGTGCATCACAGGCTTCACAGGCGTCTTCGCCAGCTGTCTCCCCCACCCCAGGCTGGTAGGTAGTTCTGATCAATAGAGAGGAGAGCCAAGAGCTGTGCTCTCCGGTTCCCAAGCTCTCTCTGCAGCCTCGCTGTACACTGTGCCCGGGAAAAACATCGGGGCTGAATGAATGGCAGGGGATTCTCAGCCCTTCTTGGAAACAGGTGTCGTTCTCCTTGACCCAATAGCTAGGTGAACAGACAGTTAAAAATGACTGTCATTTGTGTCATTGGCTCCTGGAAAAAACCACCCAGCTGCATTGTGCTCCCAGTGGTAAGAGATTGATGGCACGACGCGCTGAGCCGGGGTGCAGCCGCCCCTCACAGTCCGTGTGTCAGCAGAACCTTTCTTCCCCCGCCCAAGAGCATCCTGCAGAAGTGCACTTTTCCGGGACAGCGCCAGCGTGGGCGCTGGGCGCCGCGACAGGACCAGTGTGCGGGCTTCTGCTGCTTGCAAGGCCTTCTTGTCCTCTGAGTCAGGCCCCGGAGAGGGCTGGGGGTAATGCAGGGAGTCCGTGGCACTGTGAGACGCTGCTCCTACTTTGTCTTCCCCGGAATATCAATGTCCGTTTTGAGAGCAGTTTCTCGACTGTGCTGAGTGCTTCTGCTTCGGTTCGGTTCTTCCAGCTGTCCTGTGAGGTCAGCAGGGCCTGTCCCTGTTCTGCAGCAGAGGGAGCCGAGGGTGCAGAGGTGAAGGGGTACCCCCAAGGTCACAGCCAGCAATGGTGGGCCCCAGGTCTCGCTCGCATCTAGAAGAGAAGGGAGCATTTGGGAAGGAGGTCCAGCTGCTTGAATGATTTTCTTTCTCCATCTAGCGACTCCTCCCTACCACCTACCCCTGAGCTCTTTCCTAAAGTTTCTCTCCCAGCCCAGGGCTGGCACCTGACTCACACCTCTGGTCCCTCTGTTCCCACCCCATCTGGCCACAGCTGAGTTCATTAGCTCTGACAAGCAGTGATGCCCAAGAAGAGGAGCAATAAGAGGCAGAGGGGGGCAGGGTGCCATCTACCACCCTGACCCCTCCATTTCCCGGGGGTCCTGCTGTGATTTAGGGCCAGATTGATGCCAGGGTTCGGGGGGCAGGGAAGGGAAGGAGTCAGCCCAGGGTCCCAGGACTGGCATCTCCCAGTCCTTGGCAGTCGCCTAGGACTGACTGTCAGCTGGAATTGGGGTGGGGTGGGGGGCGAGTAGGAGAAGGGGAAAGTAGCAAGCAGACATAGGGCAATAGAGCCTAGTTCTAGCCCCAGCTTTGCCTCTACCCACCTACCTTTGCACTGGAAGGATCCTGGCTGCTTTTCATACGTGGGGTAGGAATGGTTGGAAATACAAAAAGAAACAAACAAGGAGAAAGGGGCAGAGTTCCTGAATTGGCCCTCTCTAAAGCTCTCTCTTTTTTTTAATCAATACTAACGAGAAAGATAAGTGCCGTAAAGGCAGAGAAGGTTCGCGGTACACGAGCCTGACACATAGCATTCTACATGCTTTTGTTTTCTGTAGCCACAGAGAAGAGAAGTAGAGAGATCCACTGCCAAGCTCCAAAGGCCTGGGACCCAGACTGGCCTTGGCCTTGGGGTTGACAGAAGCCATAGATCTAAAGCTCTGTTTCCAGGAAGCTCCAGAAGCGAGAAGGAGGGGCAGATGACACGTAGTGGATTTGACAGATAATAACTCTGCGTTTTACTTTCCCCTAAAAGCGCCCCATTGCAGAGACAGCTGATGTAATTAGGAGCCAATTTGAGGGCTGCTCCTGCAACACAGAAAGCCCCTCCATAGGCGGCGTCTGGTTTTCCAGCTGCCCCGTGTCCACCTTTGTCAGCTGCACCCGCCGCCCTGGGCAGCAAGAGCAGGTCAGAGGTGAAGGCCGCCAGCCGGGGTGATCTGACCGTCCAATTCAGTCCTCCTGGAAAGGCAGCGTCTGGTGCCTGGGACCCCAAGCCCGTCCCAGGGACGGGGAGCACTCAATAGCGGGAAGGTGCTCTCTTCCATCCTGACCCCCACCCCTATGTGTGGAGAGACCCAGTCAGCAAGAAGAAACTCTCATGGTGAAAAGCCCAGAGAGGGAGATGTACTAGGACCAAACATGGCAGGCGGCAGGCCACCTCTCAGGGAATTATTCCGAGAGCCCCCAGGCTGAGCCAGTCCCGGCTGGAGCGGAGGGTGTGGAGTTCACACAGAAATAGGGCCTCAAGTAGTGTTTTCAGGACAAGACCTGAAACCAGGGTTCTGATGTGCCGTGAAGATTCTCGATAACTTTCTCCCTGACCCCTCCACTTGCTTTCGTTGAGGAAACCAAAGACAAGGAACACCTCATCTGGTGTTCAGGCTCGGAGACGGGCGGGAAGGGGCTGGGTCTTCCCTGCTGCCGTCCTCGGATCCAATGTGAACACGGAATCCCCACACCAGAGTCTCTACAGGGCCCCGCATGTCTGTAAGGGGTCAAAGTGGAGTCAAGAATAAACTACAGTGGCCAACCCTAGCTGGTCAGATGGGAGGGCTTAGAAAGACGAGGGGCCAGACCCAGGGCTGTGCAGTGACCTTGGCAAACGGGTCAGCCACGGCAGACACCTGCACACTGTCGACAGGCTGAGAGCATCTTGTCCCAAAACCCACTGTGGAGGACCAGTGCCTCCTGGAAGCGGGCGGGGAGGGCCCCAGTCACCTGGCCCTGCAGCCGGTCTGTTCGGGGCGCACACGTCTCCTCCCAGTGGCCTGGGGGAAAGTCCGCAGCCAGCAGGTGCACGAAAACTGGCCTGTCTCTGCAGATAGGGATGCAAAGGCCGGGCACCCTCATTTCGGACCCGGGCATCCGAAACGGTTGGTTGTTGGCTCCCCGCCATCAGGAAATTAGGAAGCAACACAGAACCTCGTGTCCTCCCATTTCCTTCCTGCTCCTACTCTGCAGGAGGCCCCTCACCATGAGGAGCACGGGTCACCCCTCTGCGAAAACCAGTGTGCTCAGGCTGCTGTGACGGCAGGGCTCCAGGCCCAAACACGGGTCCCCGTCAGCTCCCCCTCTTTCCTCCCTGGCTAGGAGTGTGCAGTTTCTCTCCACTCCACCCCTCCCCCATTATATCTCAAGCGGTCTGGGAGGAACATCTGTCAGCCAGAGGGTCTCTGGGGAGCCTGAAGGACACTAAGGAGTCCCCTGGCTTATGGCACATCAGGGGACTTTTCCCTGAAGGAGATCATTGCAGCTTTGTTAGACCCCTGGGAACTGCGGCTGGCCTCTCCCTTAAGGGGCTGGGAGACAGGCTGTTATGGCACCACGTGGCTGCAGGGAGGGGCCCTTGTGGCCGAGCACACAGAAGAGGCTTCTGCTGAGTTTGATGTCGCATCAGGTCAGGTGGTGTGATTGCGTGGGGTTCCAAGGCTCAGCTTCAGGCCTGTGCTATGACCAGACACCTGACTTCTTTCATTCTCTTGGGAAGGAGCCGGTCCGCCCTGAGACTCCTGAGTGGGGGTGTCCAGTCGCCTCCCACCCTGTCCTCCCTTCCTCCTGTGTCTCCCCCGGGGCCGGACACGGGGCAGGGGGCTCCTGTCTGCGGAAGTGCTCCTGTGGAACCCACTCCTGGTACTAATCATGCTCGGTGGGGGCCCACTCCGGCTTCCACTTCTCCACGCTGCTTCCTCTGAATGCTCCTGTCCTCTCTCTGACGCTGCTTCCTGACCTTGACTCTGACCGGTCACCGTGGGGCTTTCCTTTGTGCTTGATCTAACCATGTGGTGGAACGATGGAAACGGAACATGGTTCTGTCAAGCACCGCGGAAAGCACCGCGCTCTCCTGCAGCATGGCCCGCCACCGCCGCCGCCACCGCTGGACACCTCTTCTCTGCTCTGGAGCACCGCAGCCCACCACCCGCCAGACCCCCTTCCCGGGGCCAGCCTCGCAGAGGGCGGGGGTGGGAGTCTCGAGGGTCACCGAGCAGCTCCCCTCCAGGGAGCAGATACAGGCTGGAAAGGGCACGGAGAAGCACGCCGAGGGCCAGCTAGGATTTGTAGCCACACCTCCCACCCCAGAGGGAGCCGCCATTCCCCGAATCTAGTCTGGGTGCCTGCCAACTGGTAAAGTAGACAGGCTCAAGCTCAGAAACCACCGTCGGATCTTCCGTTCAAAGGGAACAGGTATACCCAGAGCATCTTCCCCACTGTTTCACGGGAGAAGCCCAAGGTCATTCTCCCAAGTGGTAGCTAACCCAAAGGCCATAACGCTTGTGGCCCACCCCCCACCATCATTGTTGGAAGCACTGGGAAGGAGTGAGAGCAGAACGGGGCACACCGGCCTGGGTCTGAGGCCTCGGATTGAACTTGTGAGACTCCTCCTGAGCCTGTCCTCACTCCTCGTGAGCACCTTGACCTTGGTCCCAGTGCAGCTGAAGTCCAGTCTGTTTCCTGGACCCTCCAAGCACAGTTCACACGGGGGCCAGAGGTCCATTACATGGTGCTAGGTCAGTGACCCATGGGGGCTGTGCAGACACCTGCTGTCTGTGACAATAAAGAGAGGGTCCTTGGCACCTCCCATTCCGCTTGTTTCTTGATAAGTCCTGGACCCAATGTGACCAGGAGATTGTGCTGATGGTTCCTGCCATTGAGCCTGTGTCCTCCTCAGTGAGAGGCAGCCACCGTGGGAGCCAGACCTGGCGTGGGCCCAGGGCGGGCTCTGGGCTCCCACAGGATGTGTGCCTCTGTCTCCTCTCTCCCGGGTCACCGCTCAGCCAGGCGCCCAGCATGGCTGAGTAATGGAGAGTCTCGTTTACCTCTCTAAATTCTTTGACCGTGTGTCGAGTGCTTACTATAGGCCAGGCACTGACTGTTTTCCATCACTGCCTTGTTTAATTTTCATGACCCAATCTATAAGTCCCATTTTACAGACAAGGACATTAACTAGCTTGCCCAGGGTCATCTGGCTGCCGCGTGAATGTTCCTTATGTCCATGGTACGCAGCCTTCCCAGCTGCAGACTGTCCCATCGCCTTGAATTATGAAATCAAAAAGACCTTGACTTGCAATTGATAGGGAGCTGGCATTTCTTCTTTTTTTAATATTCCCTTCCAAGCTTCCTTCTGTTCATAGAAAATAGCTTGAGAAAGAGCAAGACCAAACAGCACTCTTTCCATGGGTCCCCTCTCCAGCATGGCTGCACCAAGACCCATTTGGGGCAGAACAAATCCTTGAGCCCCGAGAAATCCCCTCCCCTCTGAACAGAGGGGACATCCGAGCTTAGCACTGCCTCACCTCGCCAGCGGCCAGGCCTGCGGGAGTGTGTCCATAATGGTACCCTTCCATCGGCACCCCGGTTCTGCAGGAGCCGGCTGGTGACCAGGTCGTGCCCAGCTGTGGGCCGTGGCATTCCCCTCTGCATTCAGCCATGTGGCTACAGTCATAACAGACTCTGGTGGGGAGAGCGACTGGGACCGCTGTGTACCCAGATGATCACCGAACTCTGTTAAAACAGTTGGTGTCTTCTGGCCACTGGTGTCTGATCCCCCGGTCTTCACCCACAAGCAGATAACTGTGCCTGGCAGCGTTCTCTTGAGAAGCCCATTCATAACTTGGGACCGATTGCTTGTCCACGTAATTCTCTTTTCAAGCTGATGAGCCCCGGTGAGCCTCCTGCTCCCCCAGTTCCTCTTTCTGCTCCTTTCCCTTTCATCCTGCCCTCGTTAGGGTTGTTGGAGGTAGAAGAAAGGTGGGCACCTGTGCATCGACAGGCTCCTGGTCATCAGGTCACGGCAAATCTGTGATTTCCGCTCAACAAGCCGGCTGACAGAGAACGCAGACTCCTAATGACAGCAGCCGCCCTGGGCCCAGCACTGGCCTCTGCAGCCGAGTCCATCCCTAGAAGGGAACTTTGGCTCCCTTCTGGCCCCGAACCCATGACGCCCGTTGTTTCCTGGAAAGTGGCCGTGGGGCTGGGGTTCATGATCAAGCCGTGCTGCTGCGGACTTCCACCCCCTCCCCCACACCCGTCCATTGAAGCTTCTCCGTGGTCCTGTACCAAGTGCCATCGTTCTGAGCTGCCCGGGCAGGGGGAGGTGGGGTGCCAGGTGACATCAGCTCTCCCAGGACCCGGGGCAGCCGGCCTTTAGTTTTGTGTCCCTTCTTCTAATCCTCCGAGATCTCCCCTGTCTCAGCTCGCCCCGAAGAGAAGAGGCGGCAGCCTATTCCGGTTACCCCTCTCCCTCTAAGTATTGCTGGCAGTGACAAATATGCATCGAGATCGAAATTGACTTTTAGAGCTCTGGAAAAGTTAAAAATACTTTTGGGTGGTTATGAGCATTAGGCGTAACAAATGGCTCCTAGAAACCCCGGGTAGTTTGGGTAATGAAATATGAAGCGATGGAGGTGGCATTTCAGGCTGGTTGTGACTGGGGGACGGACCCTTTCGGTTACATACGTACGCCATTATTAACACTTCCGGCTTCCACTCACATAACATATTACACTCCGACCCCCTCGTCAATACAAACCGAGGCAATAAGAAAAACAGCAGGGGAGGTGCTGGAGAGAACACGTGAGTCCATCGAATCTAACTGCGGAATCGCTTCGTTAAGACGGGCCAGGGGCTCCGTGGCAGAGGTCCGACAGTTACACCCTAAGGACGCGGCAGAGGCCAGCGCCTCGCGTGTCCGTCTCATCGTGTCGAAGAGCAAGCTGCCCCGCCCCCCGTCTTTCTGCCCTTGACTAGCAGCCAAGGCGGAGGGGGCTGCTCCCTTCGCAGGGATCCGTGTGGACACCTTCTGAAGGGAAAACAGATGCGTGTGGATGAGACGCCCCCTCGCCCTGTTGCCACGTGGAACCACTGGCAGGGGACGAGCAAACCGTTCTGCAGGGTTTGCAAGATGAAATTCACCCAGGACTTGGCAGGCTGATGTGTCTGGGGGGAAATGGCGCAGGCCAGTTATTCAGTAGGCTGGACGCTGGCAAGCCAAGGGCAAGAGACTCACATAAGGCCTCAGACAAGGAAGCCGCCCAAGTAACTGTGGGGACACATGACAGATTTTGCACACACAGGGCTGGGGATGGAAGGAGGAGTGAAGGAGGGAGGTGGGGAGGAAGCAGAGAGGGAAAGGAGGCGAGTCCAGATCCCCAACCCCTTGTTCTGGGTAGAAGGCTCACCTCACAACCAAAGACCCACCAAATTCATTCCAGGTGAGGAACTAGCACAGACGGAGAGTGGGAGGGGCAAGAGGTGGGCGGTGTCTGCTTCCTGCCTGCAGTGGTGCGTGGTGGTGCCGGGCAGGGGCAATGCCCTGCAGCCCACCTCCACCAAGTGGGACTCGGGGATCAGTCCCAGAGAGAAAAAGCTTTTGTCAAAAAGCACGCCTGCAGCACAACGTAGTTCTTGTCACGTGGGCCCTGGCGGCAGCCTGCCTGGGTCCGACCCTCTGCGGTGTACTGAGAGACCCATGGGCCTCAATTTCCTCCCCTGTGGAGTGGAGTTAGAATAGCCTCAGAGACTTAATGTGCTCACCTGTTTGAAGTTCAAGGACTAGAGCCCGGCTCTGGGTCCACACTCAGCAAATGTCAGCTGTTACCACGAGTTACACTGATGTTTTAGTGGCTTCCAAGGTGCCAGTGCGTCACTAGGTTCTAGAAAAAACAAGCAGAATCACAGACACCTGCACAACTCCTGACGTTTCCTTAGAGACCCCCCACTGCCTTGACCTTCCCAGTGTCTCCACAGCAACCCCAGTGAGGTGGGGGCAGTTATTTCATTCCCATGTTACCTGTGCAGGGGCTGAAGCAAATCAGGGGCAAACCCGCACCCCCGACTGCTCCTAGTGCGCACAGGAGCACCAAGGCTCACCTCGGCCGGCTGCGCAAACCAGCGATGCTCACTTCTCCGGGATGCTTCAGAGATAGGCGCGCACAGGGCACCCGGCGTGCTGGCGGCGTCCGCAGGGGCCGTGAGCAGTGCGGACCGCGCTCTCATTCCGAGACCGGCACTGTGTTCATGAAACGTGGGTGCTGAAGGAATGAAGGAGACCGCGACCCCACCCACTCGCTGGTGTCCCTGCCCCTTCGGGTGTGAGCTGTGGTCTCCTGGAGCTTGGCCTGGGGCCAGGATGCCATTGCTGGTCACTAATGCTGCTCCCAGGGCTCCTGGGACAGCCCCCTGTTGGTCCCGTTACCACTACTGTGCGACCTCAAGGAAAATCGAATTTCGAAAAAATAAACCTCGGTTTCAAATACTGGCTCGTTGGAACTGGCTTTAAGTTCAGCAGACGGGGGGCCGATCGGACCCTCACAAAAGTTGTGTGTGTGTTCGCTGTGTTTTAAATTTGAACTCTCTACCAACACCTTTTTAAAGGGTTACTGGGCAGCCTGGAGCCAAATTCCCAAACATCAGGGCGGAGGGCCCCCAACCCTCCGCACTCCCCAACCTTCCAACATGGAAGGCAGGCGTCAGTGGCCCTGGTGGTCACATGCTGGCCTCTTCTATTGTCTCATTACCTGCTTGGGCCCTGAGGACACCTGAGTGTGTGACCCCTGGTGCAGCCCCACCCAAACCTCTCCGTCCGGGTTGTCATGAGCAGTGAGAGGGTCCATGGGGGTGGGCACCACGGACTGAGCAGCACCCCTGCACTGTGGGCCACGTGCCGTGCACACGTGCCCCGGGGCATTTGTGCGAGGAGACTGTCCGGAGAGGACTGAGAGTGGCGAATGGCAGAGACCAGACGGACAGCTGGGAGGCGGGGAGAGCACCGGCAAGGTGGCCAAACAATGCGGGCGCCCTGTGTCTGTCCCTGGGCCCCCACCCCCACCGCCCACCACCTGGACTGGTGCCGGGAACCGCGGTGACGCTGCCGTCCCTCTTTGGCCCCGCCCAGGCTCAGAGGACTACCGCAGCAGGTTCAGCAGCGAGTGCTTCATGGACCTCGTGTGCCCGGAGAGGTGTCGCTGCGAGGGCACCATTGTGGACTGCTCCAACCAGAAGCTGGCCCGCATCCCAAGCCACCTGCCCGAATATGCCACCGACCTGTAAGTGCTGCCTGGGTGGGACCTCTGTCCACGTCCCCGCACGCCCAGTCACCTGGAGTCAGCCCTGGCAGGGTCTCCTGAGGGTGGCCTCAGCCACCTGGGCACTCCTTGCCTGTCTCCTCGAGCAGACTCCCAGGCGTGCACTGGGGACAGCTTGCTCACAGGTGAAGACAGTTCGTCCCTTCTGCAAATGTTGTCTGAACACCTGCTGTGAGCCAGGCAGTGTGCTCAGCCCACCAGCTTCCACAGTGAACAAAGCAGGCCGTCTGTCCTTAGGAAGCTCACAGTATAACCAAAAAGATAGACAGTAAGTCATTGTCATACAGCAAGAAAGCAGCCACGAGGATTAGCTACATCTGAGCCTCCAGTTACGCTGATAAAGGGGTGTGTTGCTTTATCCACAAAGGAAGGGCTAAGAAGGTGCAGCATGGTGGGTGTGAGGACACAGCAGGGGGGCTGTCCAGCCTTCCTGCCCCTGGGCCAGTTGCCTCTCGTGTCCAAATCTTCACTGAAATATGGAGGCAGTGGTGCGACCTCCGAGGGTGGCAGGGAAGACTAAGTAAGAGGAGGCAAGCACAGAATTCCCCTCGGGTCCCGGCACAGGGCGCGACCTGTGTGAATGAAGGTGGTCTTCATTATGATCACCATAGTTCTCTTTGCCGTCACAAATCTCAGACGGATGGGACAGGCCCAGGCTTACCAGCCCTCCTGCTCTCCCCGAGCTCGTGTGACGGCTGGGCACAGGCTCCCTGAGCGGCCCGCAGCAGAGGGAAGAGGCCAGGAAGGAGCCAAGGGGCTTGGCGCATTGGGAGAACGTGGGGGAGCCTCCCTGGGGGGCTCAAGTTGTCTTTGGCGCCCTGCACACTGAAGGCAGATCATGGCAATGGTTTGGGTGCTGAGGTTTCAAAAAGCCCAACACACCTAATCAAAGGGGCTTCCTCAGGGAGGAGGAGCCCCGTCTCCTCTCTCTCCTGGTCCTCACATACTCACCCCTCCCTGCTTCCCTCCACCCCACCCTGACCCGAGGGCTGAAGGGGCCAACACTGAATTTTCTGTGGCTCCATTGATCTTGGCTGAACGTGAGGTCCTGGCGGCAACTCAGCTGAAGCCAGGGAGTGCTGGGGAGGTGCTGGGGGGCAACAGAAGGTGGGGGCGGAGGCGCCCCATCCTCAGCTAAACTGCCATCTCATCTGCTTGCTCCCCATGCAGGCGACTGAACGACAATGAGATATCTGTTCTAGAGGCTACCGGCATCTTCAAGAAGTTGCCCAACCTGCGGAAAATGTAAGTCAGCTGGGGCAGTTGGCAGACGAGGCAGAGCGCCAGGGTGCGGTGGATCCCCCAGCCTGCACTGCAGCCCTCTCAGCCTCCCCCCACCCCTGCTGTGGGCGTGGATTGGGAGGCAGGACACGAAGGCATGTCCACGCAGACACAGACCAAAACAGAACTTCTCTGCTTTTAAGCAGTTGAGTATTGTGCAGGGCGTGTGTGTCCCACGCCATCCCTGGCCCTCATCCTATGTCCCCTCTGCTCACCCCGATCAATCCCCCAACCCACAACCAGAGTCTACCCCAAGGGCAGGTGGGAGGGACTCAAGAAAGGACCAGCAATGGGACACGGGTGTCTAGAGTGCATGTCACTTAGTATGTTTTCAAGGTGACACTTTAAAGGTTTGGGGGGTTTTGCCACTTTTTTTTTTCCCAGTGACAGTTGATAGTCAATATCACATTAGTTTCAGGGGTACAGCATTGCAGTCAGCATTTCCGTAACTCACAAAGTGCTCCCCGATAAGTCTAGTGCCCCCATGACACCGTACCTAGTTATTGCAGTATCACTATGTTCCCTGTGCTGTACTTTACACCCCGCAACGGTTAGGTCGGAGTCGCTGGAGAAACCAGAAGGACGCAGAGAGCCAAGGAGCAGGGTTTATTAGTGGGGAGTCAAAGGGGAAGTGGGGCCAACCAAGGCAGGTTAGGACTCGCTCGGTTGTTCTTGGGGCCGGGTCTTTAAGCACAAAAACCTGGGAAGGGTAACTGGTTGGGGTGTCAGAGTGTGATTGGCTAGAGCTGGCTGCTGGGTGCCGTTTCTGCTGACCATTACTCTTGATACACCTTGTCTGGCTCAAGTTACAGCTGCATCCTGTTAGCGGGATCGGCCGGCCCCAGACCCCAGTCTCAGCCGGGCGTCCGTCTGTCCTGGTAGGCTCGGCAGGCATTTTCCCAGGCTGCGGTTTCCCACGGTGCTGTTTTCCCGCCTGGCGATTTTCCATTCCTCCTAGGCCTGCCTGGGTCTGTCGGCAACGACTCTGTAACCGCCAGCTCGTACTTCTTAATCCTTCCCGCAGCCCATCCGTCTGTCCTCTGTATCTACAAGTCTGTTTCTGTTTTGTTTGTTCGTTTATTCTGTTCTTTAGAGTCTACACGTAAGTGAAATCACGTGGCGTTGTTCTCTCTCTAACTCACTGATCTCACTTAGCGTAGTGCTCGCCAGGTCCATCCACGCTGTTGCCAGCAGTAAGAGTTCGCTCTTTTCTACGGCCGAGTCACACGCCATTGCACGCCTGCGCCACCTCTTCTGGGTCCAGGCTCTGTCACTGGATGCTCAGGTTGTTCCCACACCTCAGCCCCTGTACACGATACGTGGATGCTTCGCCTCGGCCTCAGTTGGGCACGTTGGAGCGGAAGCGCCAGCTGCCTCACAGCCTGGGCTTCAGCCTAGGAGGCCTGGCATCTGACCAGGGCCCGAGTTCAGGCCCAGGGCCCGCCCGCCCGGTCTGCCTGGCGTCAGAACCTTGTCCCTGCCTAGGAGTCGGGGCCGAGTCACAGGGACGAGAGCAGTGCTGCTGCTGAGCTGGTCGAGCATAGTCCTGGGCCAGGCGCTGTGCTCCTTGTCACCTGTGCCTCGTCTCACTTCTCACTCACACGCCTGGGGGTGGCTTCCTGGTCCCCTTTGTGCGAATGAGGAAGCCGTGGGGCTCCGGGAGGTTCCACAACTTCCCTAAGGGCCCACAGCCAACAAACGTCGGAGCTGGCATTGGGCCTCCGCTCACCCGCAGTCACAGTGCGAGGTGGGGGGTCCTTCCCCTCTTCTTCCCAGGTCCCGAGATGAAGCACCAGCCACCCAGCTCCTTGCCTTCTAATTCCTTCTCCCGGGCCCCTCTCCCTGCCCCTACCCCACACCCCACATGTCCCGGCCTTAGAGTTGGATCAGCCCCTGGACCAAGGAAACACGGTCAACCCTCATTATTCGTGGGTCCCGCATTTGCTCATTTGCCTACTCGCTCAAATTCACTTGTGCTCTCAAAATCAGTACCACGAAGCTTTCACAGACGTGGACAGAGCGGCAGAAATCCGAGTCGCCCACACGCGTGGTCCCAGCTGAGACGGAACAAACCAGGCTCCACGTCCTCGTTTTGGCTCTTGTACTGGAGAGCCGCGTCCTGTTCACAGCATGCTTGGTGACATTTTTGTGTGTGTTGCATTTCCCTGGACATCCAACTGTTTAAAACAGTGCTGCCTGGTGATCCTGAGCACGAGTCTGTGATGCGCCTTCTGCAGTAAACACACGTGGGACATCGCTTTGGTCCCGAGTTGCAGTGCTGCTGGCTGTGAGTACGACGTAACGAAGTCAGCAGTACCTAGTAAGTGAGGTGTCTTTATGCAGACGCACACGTCCAACAAGGCTGTGTGTGGATTGGCCGGTGAAATGCTGGGACCAGAGGCTCACAGGAACCTAACCCTGTGTTTTCCCTAGGAGCGATGGTTCAGCGCGCACTAATTCGTTTTTTTGGTGGCATGGTAGAGTATAACTGCAAAGACTAATGAGACTCGGCTGTAATTCTTGTTTCCATCCTGCTCTCCGCGCTCCCACCCGTCAGTCCCCTGCAGGCAAGACAGAGAGAGAACTTCTCTCCCTCCCCGTGCAGCACCTGGTCACATTAGTGCTCTGCGGGCTTCCTCCTCCCCTCCCTGCCGCAGGCTGTCACCGGGAGCCTCGGAGAGCACTCTGGAGGGACAGCGGTGGGGATCAGGCTGTCCCAGCACCCCTCTCTAGATTTAGGGACCCAGGACAAACATCATCTGTGGCCAGCCAGGAGATGTCCTTGTTAATTCAAACCACAGAAGTGCCCACTTTTTTTTTTAACCTCAGGAGAGAAACCCACAATCACATGAAGATAAGGCAGGCATTAAAATGAGCGAAGCTGGCCAAGCACGTATTTGCAGAGTAAACAGGATCAGGGAGTGTTTGCTTCCATGAAGAAATATTGCATTCTCCCATTATGGGTGAAACTCAAGCACTTTGTGAGTCTGTCTTTTGTCTTCCCACTTCAACAGGACGTGAGTGTAAAGAACTGTTTCTGTGCCCCGAGGGAAACAGGAGAAAAGGTCTCGGTCTCAGCAGCCGAGCAACCAAAGGGAGTGGTGGGGACTGTGGCAAAATGTGAGCCCAGTTCTCAACAAAAGAGGCAACGTCACCGAGCTCATCTCAGTATTTCCCATGCTGGAATGTAGGTCAGGAGCAGCCAGAAACATCCAGGGGCGAGGAAAGGACAGACAGACCTGCCCCTGCCTGTTGTGGGGCCCTAGGGCTGAGCTGAGCCTTGGCAAGCCTTAGTGTGCCTTCCTTCCATCATTTTCTTAACAAGCAACTTTACCTTCCTTTTACGTATTAGGGTCAGGTGAAAAACACAGCCTCTGGCCGTGGGACTGGGGCGAGAAGGTGCCGGAGGGCAGAAGAGGTCACCTGAGCTGAGTAACCCAGGGCACCTGGGTCTGTGTGCGAACAGGAGCTGCAAACTCAAGCAGCTTCACGAGCACAGCTGTGGGAAGGGGCCGGTGCAAGGCCATGACAGCAGCAGCCGCAGCAGCGGTAGTGTTAGTAATAATAATAATAATAATAACAACAATATCTGCATCAACCATAACAATAGATGGCCACTCTGGCTTTACTCGTAAATACTTTACTCTGTGCCAGCTGTTATATTCAGCGACCGCGAGAACGAATGCCGGAGACTTTTCGGGTTTTCCAAGATGTTACTTTATTGGCCAAGGTTTCTTTTAACCTGCGCAGGGGGCAGACTCTCCCAAATGTGTCCGGAGACACAGTGCTCATAAGAGCTGCAAATGAGAGTCCCCCCGAGCGC
>JAPYXV010000914.1:0-14637 GCA_028533065.1 Trachops cirrhosus | reverse complement strand
ATGTGATGAATTACATTTACTGATTTGCGAATATTGAACCATCCTTGCATCCCTGGGATGAATCCCACTTGGTCATGGTGTATGATCTTTCTAATGAATTGTTGAATGCGGTTTGCCAATACTTTGTTGAGGATTTTAGCGTCTATGTTCATCAGCGATATTGGCCTGAAGTTTTCTTTCTTTGTTGTGTCTTTATCAGGTTTTGGGATTAGGATGATGCTGGCCTCATAAAAAGAGTTTGGGAGTCTTCCATCTTCTTGGATTTTTTGGAATAGTCTGTGAAGAATAGGGGTTACCTCTTCCTTAAATGCTTTGTAGAAATCTCCTGTGAAACCATCTGGCCCTGGGCTTTTGTGTGTCAGGAGTTTTTTGATTTCTACTTCAATTTCTTCTGCTGTTATTGATCTATTCAGGCTTTCTGTTTCTTCTTTATTGAGTTTTGGAAGATTATATTTTTCTAGGAATTTGTCCATTTCATCTAAGTTTTCAAGTTTCTTGGCATACAGTTCTTCATAGTAATTTCTTATAATCCTTTCTATTTCTGTGGTATCAGTTGTAATCTCTCCTCTTTCATTTTTGGTTGTGTTTATTTGGGTCTTCTCTCTTTTTTTCTTGATGAGTCTGCTTAAAGGCTTGTCGATTAAACATTCACTTTTAATTTAATAGGGTGATTACTTAACTCCTGTTACTCCTCTGATATCTTTACATGATGTTACCTGTGTATCTGTGATCCGCTATCATTTCACAGGTAAAACTGCATTCGGTAAACAGCATTATGCTTCTTCACAATTCCTAAAATAGGTAAATTTGCCCATCCTCTTATTTTCAAAGAGCTGGGAACAAAAGATGTGACACAACAGGTCAGAAAAAAAATTGATCATGTTCACGGAGCTCTGTAACCCAGTAATCACGCAAACCAAAGGGCTAGATGACCACAGACCTCTGCTGACAGGACTCATTATCTTCAGGAACAGTTTAGCAGAAAAGAAGAGTTCGTCTTGCTCAGTAAATAAGACATGCCAGAGTTTAACAGACATCATTCTATAGCAGACAGAAAAAAAATCATGAAGTCTGAATCCAGGTGACATTTCTAGTAGCCACATTATTAAGTAAACACTTAAGATTTTGATCTGAATAAGTTAACAGCACCCCCCCAACCTAATACTATCCCTATTTGCTTTTGAGAGAACTTGGTACTGAGAAGGGGTTTAGTGAGGAAGTGAGAGGAAGTTTCTTGATCACCAGTTGACAATGACATTTCTTGCACTGCTTCTAAAATGCCCTTGCGGGGGGAAAAAACTCTTAGAGTCAGATTGTCTCATGGAACAAAATAATTTACCCTAAAAATATGGAAGATCTTTCTTTGTCTTGGAGAAAAGTACTTTTTGGTTAGGTTATAGACTTACAGTCAACTAGAATACCCATTCCTTGCAGTAACCCAGGGTAATGACTTCTGCCTTTCTGAGTTTTCACGGAAGATCCTTGGGCCAACAGAAAGGACAGGCAGGTGGGAGTCCCTAAAATCAGCAGTAATGGGACAAGAAATGGTTTAATCTTCTACATGGCAATTCAGTGTTTTTCATGTAATTGTACCTAATAACCTTGTTTTCACCTTCCTTAAAAACACCCAATAATACTTACAGAGCAATATTAGAAATGTAAGTTATCATGAAGAAAATAAGAGAGTTGGTATGGAGTACAAATTCTAGAATCAGTCACTTCTAAGTATAAATATCAGCCTCCCCTCCCCCTTTCTAGTTGCATAACTGGTGAAGCTACTGAATTTCTCCGGGGAGTCTCCGTTATATTAGAGGAGAGAAGCACACCTATTTCACAGCATTTATTTAAAGATTGCATAAGATTATGTATGTAAAGTATTTCCCAAAGTGCCTGTAGTTGCTCAGCAGCCAAGAAATTGTACTTAGTGTCATTCTGCTACTATTGATAATAATGATCTATATTCTATCTCACATACGAGCACTGGTAACATTTCATTTTTGTATTTATTAATTCTAGGTGGGTGGGGAGAGAGAGAGAGACTCAATTTGTTGTTTTACTTATTCATGCATTCATTGGTTTTCTTTTATGTGCCCTGCCCGGGGATCAAACCCACGACCTTGGCACATGGTGACTATGCTCTAGCCAACAGAGATACCTGGCCAGGGTCTAGTTCTACTACAATTTTAGCATGTAGTCTTTCATTTTGATTTCCATATGTATGCTTCACGTTTTTTATACAATAATGAGATCACAATTCTGTATGCATAATGTCTGTAGCTTGCTTTTTAAAGTAAATATTTCCATGTCAGTAAAGTTCCACCATGTAATTTGCAATGGCTGTATAATAATCTCTTTTTATCTGTACAATAATTTATTTCACAGATTCCCTTATTGCTAAGCATTTGGGAGATGCTCCCAAATTTTCACTATAATTAAAAATACTGTGATGAATTACCTTGCACATGAATATTTCAATATAGTCCTTGTGGGGTTAAGTTTCTAAAAACAAAATCACTGGGTCAAACAAAGTGAATATGCACTTTTTTAGGGTTTTGACAGATTTTGACAAATTCCCTTCCTTAAAAGGCACCCACTGAGAATATGTGAGATTCTCTTTTTCTGAAACTATCCACAACACTGGGACTTGTAATTCCACTTTCAAACAGAAAAACATTGCCAATACAATAGCAGTGAGAAA
Source organism: Trachops cirrhosus (assembly GCA_028533065.1). NCBI lineage: Eukaryota > Metazoa > Chordata > Mammalia > Chiroptera > Phyllostomidae > Trachops > Trachops cirrhosus. Next base: position 11,939 of record JAPYXV010000914.1, on the reverse strand, counting down.
GTGTTTCATTTCTGTCACTGTAAAATAAAAGCATTTTAATGATTAATTGAAACCTCCTAGTTGCCATCTTACAGTTGCAGTTGATCCTAGAAAAGGAGTCGACAAACTGCGGCCCCAGACCAAAGCTCCTCTACTGTCTATTTCGGCACAGCCTATAAGCCAAAACTGGTTTCTACAGATGAACGTTGGAAATTGACTTGTTGATAGAGCACTAACTTCAACTCTAATTAAGCAAAATCCATTTTTTATTATTTAATCTTTATCCAAGGATCTATTTATTGATTTCAGAGAGGGAGGGGGTTGAGGGGAGAGAGAGAAAAAAAGAAAGAGAGAGGAATCAATGTGAAAAACATCGATTGGTTGCCCCTCGTACTCACTCCAACAGGGGACAGAACTCACAACCCAGGCATGTGCCTGACCAGGAATCGAAACCCCAACCCATTGGCGTATGGAATGATACTCCAACCAGCTGAGCCACACTGGCCAGAACTTCAACCATTTTTATTGCCTCTTATTTCATATCTGGGTTCCAAATGAGATTTCACATAAATAATTTCCCTATAAATGAAAAAACCATGTCTGAAACTGCTTCCTGATAGAAAACAGGGCTTCCCTCAAGAAAGAGGCTTCTTGTGCACACCTTCTTCCAGTGACTATTGACAGTAGGCAGCTAGTTCTCGAACACCTCCAGGCCACCTGCTTTCAAATCAAACTGGCCCACTTTCTAAAAGTTATAACACTAATCGATGAAAATGGCCAATGCAAATGAATCTAAACTGGTATTTGTAACTTTTTATCTTTGCGGTACAAAACTAATCTTGATGCACACAAACTATTCACCCTTAACACTGTTGAGCCACTATTCCTCCAGAGAGGCATGAGAGAATTTAAAAGGAACAAAAAAGCATAGAACAGAAAATGTAAACCTAACTTTCCTTCATTTTTCTGAGCCACTTATTTAGGTGGTGAGAGTAAACTTAGCACTGAAGCTATTACTTCATTTTATGGCAAAATGTAAAGAAATGGTTAGGAGCAGAAAAAATACACACAGGAATAAGATCTGCTGGCTTTTCCATTATCTGTGACTTTCTTGATGATCGTGCACTTCCACAAGTTTGAATGTAAGTATCTCTTCTCCCTTCCTGAAGGTCATTTACGTACATGCTGGGACAGTCTAAGGCGTATAGCTCTTCTACCCTCAGGTTCAGTTTGGCAGAGAAGTTCTTTCAAATAAGCAAGAAAGAAAATAGTCTGATTTTCACAGAATATAGGCTATTAAAAATCAACAGCAAAATAACATATCAATTCTACAACAAGAACAATGGACACTAGAATTAAAATTTCTATAAACAGATTATATCAAAGTTATCTCCATTCCGGAATCAGGTAAGTCAAGGAGAATATAATTAACAGAATTATCAAAGAGTAGCAGTAACAATGGCAATAATATTTAATGTTTGGGTGCTTTCTGTGTAGCAGGCCATGATCAGGTCATGAGAACCAGATTCAACTGACTTTCAACAGTACTAAAAACACTCATGATTGTTGATGGGACCCTGTGCTAATTCTATTATGGGTATTAAGTGCTTCAAGGCAATGGCATTGATGAGGTAGGCACTGTTATCACCGCCCTGCTACAGATGTGGGTCAGCAGGTTTGCCCTGCTGACAGAGCTGATGCACACTGGACCCAGAACTTGAGCCTGGTCCTCTTGGTCCCAGAGCCATCCACGACGGTGCTCGTCCATGACATTCTCCTTCCTCTCAAACTCACCTGATGATAGAAGGTGAGAAGATCATAGTAGGATAAGCTCTAGTCCCAGCTGAGGCTAGAAATATTGAATTCACAGTTTTTTTTTAAAGGGGAGGATTACAAACTACAGAGAATGAAAAAGGAGGTAACTCTACAGAGGGTGCATTTGATCTCTATTATCTTCAAAACTTTGAAAATAACAACCGATATGTTAGACTGTTTGACAGAAATGGGCAATGGTCCTCAAATCTCACCCCAGTGAAAGTGACACCACAAGAAGGTCAAGCATGTTGGGACCTAGCAAATGCCAATATGAACACAACATGGGCAGTGGTACAGGGATAAATGATAGTTGTTATAGGAATCACAAAAATTGAATGAAAGTAGCCACCATTTCCTGGAGGGATTAAGTACAAATTGCAGTCACAAAATAGTCACAGGGATGTGAAGTAGAGCGCAGAGAATAATGTCAATAGTATTTAGTAACTATGTATGGCACCAGATGGGAACTGGAAATACAGGGGGAACACTTTGTAAACTGTATATATGATTGTCTAAACATTATGCTGTACACCTAAAACTAATACAAAATACTATTGAATATAAACTGTAATGGAAAAAATAAAATTAAAATAAAAACTTCCCTCTATCCCAACTGCCCCCACAAAAGTAACCACCATTTCCAAAAGTGTATTCTAGGTGATGCTAATAAGAATTATCCAAATATGAAAAAAATACTGTGTGGTTTGGTAACAGGAGTAGAAGCTGACTCAAAAGAGTTGCATGGTTTTCTTTACCACAAGACTTCCTGAATCCTGGCACAAGGCCTGTCCATAAAGTATCCAGCCACACACTATGAAAAATAGATACATTTATTAAAGAAGACACACAATACAAGAAACATTGTACACAGGACAATGATGCCTCAGTACCCTTCAAATTAGGCACCTTGAGACCTCATACATTTCTCCGAATTGCCATCAGCTGCCCCATCGTATTTTCCTGAATCTCTCCAATGATCTGAAATCTCTTCCCTTTCAAAGGTAATTTTAGTTTTGGGAAAAGCCAGAAGTAACAGGGTGGCAAATCTGGGCTGTAGGGGTGCTGAGTCACTTGGGTAATTTGATGTTTTGCCAAAAAACTCTGCATGAGATGTGATGCATGACCAGTCTTGTTGTCCTGATGAAGCTGTCAATCACTAGTTGTCCATAGCTGTGGCCTTCTGAATCATCCATAGTTTCTGCTGAGGAATGTTCAAACTTAATGCAAAATTTGATGCAGATTCATTTCTTTACTCGCTCAATCATCTTGAATGCAAAGGCCACACAGTACACACGTTCACACAGTGGTGTCTACCGCCCCCACTGACTAGGACAGTGAAGTCGTCATTGTTCACACATGTGCATTCCAGTCCACTCTCCTTAGCTGACAGGTTGCATCGATGTCACACAAACTGTTCTTGTAATATTGACAATGGCTGGACTTTTTCCAGACAGACCTTGTATACTAAAGTGAATTTCCATGAAACAATTATCGTACACAGCATTTTCTAAACTTTTGTGAATATAGCATTTTTTTCTTAGAAAAAGATGTGAACATTTTGTAGATCACTCATTTACCATGAAATGCAGTTTGACTGAATTAATCAACCTTTATTTGTTCTCTGTGGTAAAAACTGTCAGAGTGCATTGCTGGGGGAAGTATTTGTGCTATGCGTCTCAGGTGTTCCCATTCACGTACACTTACATGTAAAACAGTATTATAAATCAGCAAAACCAGGCTGCCTGATCAGGTCAAAGTTCCTAACAATCACTGGCGAAGGGAATGGAATTGCACAGATTTGGAGGTGAAATGTTTCAGAGAATGCAATTACCACCGAGACTGAGAGACAAGGGGAAGGAACACAGCAAGTTATTATGCATCAATTAGTACACTCCCATAAATTTTTCAGTCCTTTAGGTAGGGAGTCCTTTAAGTTTTCTCCTTGTTTCTGATTGTATTTGTTAGCTTTGGGGGGGATAAATATTCACTGAAGAAAATTGAGATAATTTTTTTAAAAAATCAAATGATTTTAATCCCACCAACAGCAATTTCTTCTTTTGAAACATTGATATAAATATGTTTATTGAAGAAAATTGAAAATAAATTAATATTTTACACACAACCAATTTGAAACAATTCATAACCCCACAGAGATACCCTAACTAACTAATACATTAAAAATATATTTCCCATCCATATATTTTACAAGCAAAAGTTGGAATTACAGAGTGCATACTTCTGAGTAGTCTTTTTTCAGTTAATATTAATTTAATTTTTTACATTTTATTTATCTTTGTCATATTAATAGTAATCATATTATCTGAAATAGAGAACAGGCTGACAGTGTTCAGAAGGCAAAGGGGAGGGAATTTCAGGGGAATTTCAGGGGAAAAGGAGAAGGGTTTACAGGCACAACTATAAAGGACACATAGACAAAAACTAGGGGGGTTGGAAATGGGAGGGAAGAGGGGAGGGCTGGGTGGGTGGGGTAGGATGGGAGTAAAAGATAGAAAATTATTCTTGAACAACAATTAAAATCAAATAAAAATAAATAAAACAGCTTCAGAAAAAAATAGTAATCATATTATCTGTAACACCTCACCTCAGATATGTTTACACTCTATAGTATAATTGATACCAATGTAATGATACCAAAAGTAACATTCTAGTGATACCAATGTATCATTTGTTATTAATTGCAAAAATGTTCCATCTCAAGTTAAGTCAGAATGCAGTTCTTGATTGTAGCCATGGGAAGGAGAAAAGGTCTGGTCAGAAAGAAATTAAAAAGTATTCACTAAAACCAGAGTCAAATAGTCAGATGCTACCTCCTCTGTGAAGAACTGCTTGACTGGCGCTCATTTCACCCTAATGAGAATTCTTCCACTTGTGCCCAAAAACTATTTGTCTGTGTGTCAGCCTGTCTGCCTGACTGATTGACTGCCCCTGTCCTCTATCATAAAACCTTGATTAGTGGTATCGTGGGTTTTGCGTGCCCAAATCCCCATGAGCCTCCTGAGGGCAGACAGGAGCTCTTATTTGTTTTTGTATCCTCTGGGCCAGGCTCCAGTAGACATCAAATATATGTTTTATTGAGTTAATTAATGAATTAATTCACAGGAGAACAAGGTTTTTTCTCATTTGTGCAAGTATTCCCTGCAAAGGCTTATCTTATTTTTTAAAATAGGTAAAGTTTGAATTGGTAATTTTTGAAGTATCATTAGGAAGAAAGTGAAATGTAATTATTCCAACACTAACCTGAATACTATGCTTAAGCATTAGTGAGGTATGTGCCTAAAAAAGCCAGGTGTCTATAAAAATCAAAAAACTTGACAACCAGATGATAGTTGCTAAGAGACTGCATTTTTCTGTGAACACATGGTATATGAAGTATGGCCTAGATTCATACCCCACATAAAGCATCCTCCTCAGAGTTATCTAAAAAGTCTGATTTTGTGTGGTTTGTCAAGGCGTATCAGTCACTCCCTTCACTATCCTGCTCCTGCTCCTGCTATTAAAATCGTGGGTCTATACATAGAATATTAATCTCCACACCACTATCTGTTGTGGACAAGTTGTTTAGGTTGCAGAGTGAGTCCCCATTAACTCCAAAGCATTTCAGTGGTGTTAAATGCCACCCTCTCCTTAAGTCACCGCTGAGAAACAGCCACCACTTATGATGTACTAATAGAACTAAACAAAAAAATTAAATATCTACAGTGTTTCTGTACTCCTAAGGGAAATAAAAATAAATTGGAGATTATCTGCAAGTTTTGAAAGATTTGTGTTCACCACAGTGGAACATAGTGGAGATTTTGCTATACTCTGCCCAAAATAGAAAATTGATCCCAAACATTGCCAGTGAAGATCCAAAAAGTGCTAACTTCAAAAGCTAGAAATTGTGTTTGAAATACATATGTCAGTATTTACCTGCTGCATTGGTGAGAAAATTATTGCAAGTAACAGAAATCCAAATCAAATTTTCTAAAATTTGATCACTTGATTTGAGTTTCTAAGTCAAAAGAAGAAAGGACTTCCAGAGACATTAGAATAACTTGGATAACTCACAAAACTGAAGGGATTTCAGGAAAATCAGAAGCATACCAAGGATGTCAGAGACTAGCACCACTGACAATTGGATGCGTCTCTCGCCACCTTAGTCTTCAACCAGATCCTCTACTTCTCCCTTAGCATCAGTCCCGCTTCCTGTGTTTCCCCTCGTGCCTCCGGTGTGACCGCCAGCAGCTCTGGAGTCACATCCAAAAGACCAAAGCCCTGCTTCTCACCTCCAAGGTGGGAAGTTCCATGGAAAGATCACAATTGGACCAGCCTGGGTGGCTTGTCCTGCCATGGTTATGGGCCCTCCAGAACCACTGGAGGTAGCAGCAGCCAGTTTCTAAGAGGAAGACTGAAGCTGTTACAAAAAGAAGGGCAGACGTCAAGACGAGCAGGAATAACCCACAGAAGTCCATCCTCCAACCTCATTGGCAATTATTTTAATATCACTTTCGCCAGTTTGTCACTGCAAAATTGTAGGACTACCTAATCCCTGTCTTACACAAAATCACTTCTGTTCTAAAATGTTTTAACTTTTTTCACCTTTAAACACCAGGGGATTGTTAGGGCAGTGCCATCAACTTTTCTCACATGTGTTCTATAAAATATTTACACAAAATTCTGAGATTTAGTTTTTACAAATTAAAAGAATGCATTGTATTGAAAGACAGGAAGCAAAGGTGGAGAAAAGAGGAAAATGCATATGATGCACTGTCTCAACAGTTTCTAAGATGTCTAAAATCACTGCTTCCCAGTTTATAACAATCCCTCATTCAATCAAGAAGAACAACATTAAGACTAATGAATATTTTTAAAAAATATTTTTTCCTCTGAGGTTTCTCAGAGGAAAAGCACTGTCTGCTCACAGGTGTCTACCGCCAATAGGCGGAGGCTCGCACTCTGCAGTTACAAGCTGCAGTCCCTGGTTTTCTCCCTCACATATGCCTCATAAGAATTCACAGTGCATTTTAAGTAAAGGAATATGATACATCTACATGGAAAAATTCTCATAAGGCACAAACTGTTTATTCAGCATCATTTGCAGAAATAAATTCACTCTTCCCCATCCAGAAATCTGTCTTTATTTTAAAAGTGTGATGTTTAAGGAAGTGTTGTCTCACAGATACTTGGAATTTTTTATCTGTTCAAAAGATAATTATCAGCCAGAAGTACAATAAGTACTCTTCATGGCTGGTCTCTCAGAACATTCTAGATAGTCTTCTTTGTTTGAATTGTTACTCATATGAATCAATCTAACTCAGAGATTTTGAACTTTTTTCATCTCATGGCACACATACACTAATTACTAAAATTCTGTGGCATACCAAGAATATATTTTTTGTCTTTCTGACAAAAAAATAGGTATAATTTTTATTCATTCACACTCGATGGCTATTGTTGTGTTGGCTGTTGTCATTTCTTTATTTGACAATCTAAGGAAAAAGAGGTCAGTGCCACTGACTAAATAGTCAGGTATTGCGTGCTTTAAAAATTCTTGCTCCACATCAGTTGAAAATCGCTGTTTTAACTCAACTGCATCCTGTTAACCTAAGAATACTTCATGGATGCCTTCTAATTAACTGTAGTCCTTTCCAACTTTCAGTTTGCATTCAAATCATACTAATTCCACTCGCATTTACCCACGTGAGAGTCTTACTCTCTCCCCGACACTCACAAACGTCACCTTCTCTTCCAGGATAAACGGTAATTGCTGACCAGCCACAATCACAACTGAAAACAGACGCCCCGCTCACACTAGGATAATGTGAGTAGGTTTATTTCTTCACAAAGGGTCTACATTATCGTCCAGCATAAAATGCTGTGGTCGATGACAGACCACAACTATGACAGTGGCCCTATAAGATTGTAATGGAGCTTAAAAGTCCCTTTGGCCAAGGGACACCATGGCCATGGTAATGTGGTAGCACACCGATGGCCTTTCTGTTTTGTGCAGCATCAGTCTATGGAGAGTAATACCTGGGCCCAGGTGAGCTTCTCACAGACAGCTCGTCTCCCAAGGTGACACTGAACCAATGACCCTGTGGTTCTTATTAAAGTTGTGAGAGGCCCTTTGGCAATAAACATTAGGAAACTTTGAAGAAAAAAAAAAGGGTTTTTTTTAGGTCCAGGAACACACAAGGCACAGCAGGGGATGTTCAGCAAGGTCACAGGTAGAGAAAGAGAGAGAGAGAGAGAGCGCAGGCCAGGGGTTCTGCCTCTATTTGGGTTAGGGGTGGGGATGTAGGGTTTCCCAGGGTCCCCTTTTATTGGTGACATTAAAACATCTGACTGAGAATTTAAAGCATGGGAAAAGTCAAAAACAAGAGCCCAAAAGTTATCAAAATCAACCAAAATCTCTAAAACAAAGGAGCCACAGTGGGGGAGGCTGCCTGACTCTGGACCTAGTGTGTGGCTGGCAATGTGTCTATCTGAGACAGCCGGCTTCGAAGCAGACGGCTCCTTGAAGTGGACACCATGGCAACCAAAACTGAAATCAGGGCCCTGTGCTACAAAAAACAACGACAACAACAACAAAAAACAAAGCAAGCTAACTGTCCTGGCTTACAATATGATTGCTCTGTGGTAATACTGGTATAAACAAACCTACCACCCGCTAGTCCTGTAAAAATGTAGCACGTACAATTACAGCGGTAGACTATGATGTTCACACAACAACGACACCACCTATTGTCGTATTTCTCAGACATGCCCCAACATTAAGTGGCCCAGGACTGTAATGACAAACATACAAGTGGGACTTAGGGAAACCACAGTGTGGAACTAAGGCTAACAGCAGCAGAACTGTCACCACACCTAGGCCAAGGGGTCAAAGAGAGTGACTGTCAAAAGCAGAGGGAGGAATCCATAGACCCTGCTGGGCTAGTTTTGTTAGATGAGTTAGTTAAAGAAATTGAGAGGAAGAATTAACAAAAATCAACAGCAACTGTACAGAATAATTGTAGGTCCTTAATAATAAAATGATTAGGATTAGCTTTGTCTTTATTTTCATTTTTTACTTCATTTTTTTAATAATTCTTCTGCCTTCTATTTACTAAAGTTCCAACGCATGACAGATTGGAAATGCCCTTTCCTATAGGTAACGAAACATGCTCTGCCCGGAAGAGGCTTGCTTCCTGGAGAGGAGCTGCCCTTTGCTTGCGCAACACAGGCAGTGCGGGCACCCAGTGGGGACACAGCCCAGTCGAGGACACTGACACCCTATCCTCACTCTCCTCCTTCCTCCAATCTCCTGTTGAAGTTTTCCACTGGCTAAATCATTTGATGTCCATATGGGTCAGTCCGTGGGATAAAAAAGCAGGAAACAGATGGGGGAAAGTGGGTCCCCTTTTTGTATGATTGAAAAACTCGTGTCCTCAACATAGCAAGTGCGCAAAGTCCCATCATCACATGTCATTTTGGTCATACTCCCTGTACCACGTATCACTTCATTGCCTCTGAGCTCCAGATTCACCCTTCGGCACATGCTCTGCCCTAACAAGCAGAATTCTTTTAAGCTTCTCTCCTGCACCGTGAGCCCCTTGTTGAGGTTTCTCAGCAGAGGGCCCTGAGGGACACTGTGGGAGGAAGGGGCTCTCCTTCTGCTGTTTGCAGCAGCTGCCCATGGTCAGCAGTGTTGGGGGAAGGACTACAGTCACACACCGCCCCAACCATACACGCAGAGCATGTGGCCCCTTGGCAAGTTCTTAGCTTCTCAGCCGCAGCCTGGCCTGGTAGTAAAAATAGAACCCATTTCACAGGGTTGTTGTGAGTCCCGATTTTAAAGTGCATATGGACTCAGCATATTGCCATGCTGTTCTTACGTGGTGAACCCAAAACAACTTGGGTTTTCTTCCTCACATGCCTGGGGCATCGAGCTGGGTAAAACTTGGCCTGGCACAATGACTGTTCTGTCACAGACTCTGGGGGAATGTAAAGTCCTACAATCACCTGAAGACATAGTCTCAGGCCAATTATTGCAAGTATCCAGCCCAATATATTGATCAGTGCTTCAATCTTTATACAATCATGAGGCTTCCATCTCTTACTCCCCCTGCCTGTTAGATGTGGCTTCGGGCCCCACCTGGGTTAAGTGCTTGGATGGAGGAGGTAGAAGGAGGCAGAGAAAAGCTCTTACTTGACTGGTACCATCAAAATATGGCTTTATGCTGTCTAAACCTTTCTCTTCACCGGGGAATATAAATGTCGAATCATTCGATGTTGTATGCCGAAAACTAATAAAATATTGTATGTAATCACTCTATGTTGTACAGCTGAAACTAGTATAATATTGTATGTCAACGGTAATGGGAAATAAATTAATTTTTCAAAAGCTAACCCTTTCTCTTACCAACACTATTAGGATTCTCCAGAGGGGTTCCTCTCCAATGGTGTATTCCAGTTTTCCCACCCGGCTCCATGCTTGGTTCCAGAAGTCCACTCAGTACTGACCTTCTCTGCCCTCAAGATGGTACCCGTCTTACATAAGATTTTAAAATGTTCCAGACCAGATCTCTCACACCCCAAGTGGCTCCCACTAGGCCAAAAGGATATTTATGCACATTTTGTCCCAACAAACTCTAGGACTGAAGGTCAAGCCAAACACAGCAACAAGTCCCCTCACTTGACCTCCAAAGCCACTTGCCAGCACCCTCTCAGCCTGTTTTCTGGGGGGCAGCCAGACCCCAGCCCACCGCATCGACCCCAACGACGGTGAGGTCCTGCTGCGCACTCACTGACCCGCTGGTGGAGCTTGCCACAAAATGGAAAATGAGACAGATTTTAAAAACTTCCTCAGCTTTTTGAGGGAGGGAAGCATTTCTGATTTGAATTCTTCCTAAGAGACTATTGGCTATAATTTATCAGGTTATGTCTTTATTTTTTGTCCCCATGACCCTTAATCAGACCATCCCTTTGGTGACCAAATGCATGGTGATAAATTATCCTCGTGTTGCCTTGCTGGGGTTTTCCCACAGACTGGGCCCTGCTGTTGTGGGGGTAACATGCACAGTCGTTGAAGTAGAAACACAACTGTTATATGCAGGTCACAAGCCCCACCCATCAAAACCTGTCTTTGGCAATCTCGCTGTGTCCGGCCAAACTAAATGATGTTGAGATTTGATGTCACCAGAGGTCGCCATTTTATTATATACAAAAATCAGATAATAATTTCTGATCCAACTATGCTTATGCTAAATAGCTATAATGACCCATATTAGGAGAGGGGGAATAAATAATTTTTTAATTTATTTTTGCCAATTTCTGCTGACAGTTTTGATCTATATATTTTTAAAATATATTTTATTAATTATGTTATTACAGTTGTCCCATTTTGCCCCCTTCACTCGCCTCCACCCTGCACACCGTCTTCTACCCACATTCCCCCCGTTAAGTTCATGTCCATGTGTCATAAGTTCTTCAGCTTCTACATTTCCCCTACTATTCTTGCCCTCCCCGTCTATTTTCTACCTACCATCTATGCTACTTATTCTCCGTAACTTTTCCCCCTCTCGCCTCCTCCCACTCCCCTGTTGCTAACCCTCCATGTGATCTCCATTTCTGTGCTTCTGCTCCTGTTCTAGTTGTTTGCTAAGTTTGCTTTTGTTTCAGGTGTGGTTGTTAATAACTGTGAGTTTGCTGTCTTTTTACCGTTCATATTTTTTTATCTTCTTTTTCTTAGATAAGTCCCTTTAACATTTCATAAAATAAGGGCTTGGTGATGATGAACTCCTTTAACTTGACCTTATCTGAGAAGCACTTGATCTGCCCTTCCATTCTAAATGAAAGCTTTGCTGGATAGAGCAATCTGGGGTGTAGGTCCTTGTCTTTCATGACTTGGAATACTTCCTTCCAACCCCTTCTTGCCTGCAAGGTCTCTTTTGAGAAATCAGCTGGCAGTCTGATGGGAACTCCTTTGTAGGTGACTGTCTCCTTATCTCTTGCTGCTTCTAGGATTCTCTCCTTCATTTTAATCTTGGCTAATGTAATTATGATGTGCCTTTGTGTGTTCCTCCTTGGGTCCAACTTCTTTGGGACTCTCTGAGCTTCCTGGACTTCCTGGAAGTCTATTTCCTTTGCCAAATTGGGGAAGT
>JAPYXV010000913.1:0-14638 GCA_028533065.1 Trachops cirrhosus | reverse complement strand
ACAGAAATATTATTATTATGGCAAACACGTTTTCACCTACCCATCATTACGGTAGATTGCGTACATCTGACAACATAGTGTGGTGCTAATAACATTAATGTAATTCTAAATTAATTACTTTGTAGCAGTAAAGATACCATTGGAATTTCCCATAGGTTTCAGTTGAATTCGGTAAATAGGAGTGTCAAGATTGTGTCTGCGAAATGTATTCATGCATGTATTATTCAAGTTTTCTAAGTAATTTCAAACTCCCTCTAAGCAAATATTTGCTGGAACAAGTAAGAAAGACCATCATCATTAATAAAAAAGTAAGAGAGACTATTACCAGTTTATTTACGTAAGTTCTTTTACAACTGCCTTGCTCACCAATGAAAACAGTCACAGTGGTGAGAGTGACCAGTTCTATTACGATTACTTGAAATTACACAAATTGACATCATAAAGTGCCTTACAAGACATAGCTGAGTTTCAGAATCATCCCTGGTACTTCTCTACCAGAGGTATTCTTACTCCCATTTGACAGAAGAGGAAACTGAGGCACAGAAAATTGGTACAGGAAAGGTAACTCCCAAGCGCAGCCAGTTCTCGAATTCAGTTTGTAGCACCATCAGAATGCAGCTTCACAAACACAAATTTGTGAACATAAGTGCTGATCAGACAACTCTAAATTTAAAAAAGAAATCAAAACCTGTCCTCTTCATGTGCATCTGTCTGTGAGGCACTTGGGTGTGTCCTCGAAGTGGGGGCGCTTCCTGATTTAGGGACCCAGGGGAGGGGCCTGCACTTGGCTGTCTGACCCAGACACACGACCTCCTGCCTGCAGCTCCACTTCCCAGTCTGCAAAGAGGCTCCTTCGAATGAGCGCGCACTTCTAGGTCTCCGTCAATAACACTTCCGTGAAGGTGGATTGTGGCCGATACGGGGCAGGCGAAATAGTCCCAGACTGTGAAAGGGTCGTGAAGACACCGCCCCCAATGCGAGGGAAGGATGTTTTTTTCTAACAATTGGAGTGCGCACCCAGGGAAAGCAGCAGCCTAATTCCACCTCCACCGAGTTCCCAGCGGAACGGGGTGCCCCACAGCCTGGCGGATCAAGTCAAAAGGCTACAGCAGAACTCGGGGGATTGGAGCTGCCCTGTCACATGGCTCAGTCAGCTATTTGGAGACAAGGAAGCGCGTCTCACCTCTGGGCTCACACTGTAAACCAACATTGATTTTTGCTGAAGTGTTCATGAATATTTTGGTCATTATTACATAAAATGATTTATTCCTGGGTTGAATGTTGAGCTCAAAGAGTTGGCTCAAGTGTTTCAGTAGAAAGGGAAAAAAAATCACAGACTTAGGTAGGTTTATACATGATGAAATATTCATAAAGTTCAGACTCTATTAAAAACACTGGAAGGCTTTCAATGGAAATTTTGAGTGGAAAAGGCAAGACATAAACCCACGACACAGTAAAATCCGTGCACGCTACATACGGGCCCAAACGAATGGTCTGGAACCACACACTAGCGATTGGAGTGAGCTCGTTAGCTCTTTTAAGCTTCAGTTTCCTCATCTGTAAAATGGGAAAGTAGTAGCACCTCTGTCCTAGGGCTGCTGAGAAAATTAAATAGTCTATATGCATCCTCCACAGAGACAGGCACAGAGCAGGCTCCCCCAAAACTCTAGCTGATGTTACTAATGCAGACACAGTCAGAGTATGCACCTAAAACATAAGTGAAACACACTGAAATATTAACACTGGTTTTAGGTGAAACAAAAGGTTATTTTTACTTCTACATACATTTTTTTTACAACTCGAAGCATTTTGCGTAAGGAAGATCGCTTATGTTTTATTATACAGGGACAAAACAGGTTTGTAAAGGAGCAAAGGAGAAAATTCTCTCTACATACCACTCTGCTCTCTCTCAACCCCAGTAGCCAGCAAGTCGGGCTCTCCGAGGCTGATGTCATTGATCCGCGTCCCTACGCACTCCACCTGGAGCACTTTGCACCATTCGTCAGCCTCGAGATCTGCAGAAACGTCCAGAAGACGAACCTGTAAGCCCAGCGCCCGTGTCAAAGCTGGAAGCCGAAGCCCTCCCTGCCTCACACAAACCTGATTCACAAGCAAAGGTCTTGGAGGTATCGTCATTGAAATAAATCCCTACGGCGTGTTTCTTGGTGCTCTTCGGCAATCGAGCCACGTTCTTCACATTGTTGAGTTCTGTGACCTGAAAAAATGGACAACGGCAAGTCTGATCGCGTTCCCCGAATGAGTGCTCCCCATCCACACCCATCTGCGCCAGCCCATGAGCCTTCCTCAAGTGCGTGGTAAAGCGCTAATGACGAGAACTAGCATTTGCAGACATATTTACGAGTCACATAAGACTTCTATAAGACGTGGTATTTCTTATTTGGTAAATAAGAAAACCAAGGCAGGACTTTTTTTTCTTTAATATTCCTTTTACAAAGATATAATGTGCACCTAAAGCATCACTGTTAAAGCAAACACAGATTTTTATGCAGTCTCAGATTCTCATTGAATGTGAACAGTGTTTTAAATGGGGGCTACATAAGCGCACTTGACCATCCAAAGTGACTATGGGATCCCCAATACTACCTCCAAGGGATGAACCCGCAGGGCCAAAGGCATGTACAATAACGACTCTTTCAGTTCACCTTCTACTTGAATTCCATGTCTTTTCTTTATGCCTCAGATCAGCCAGACATTATTTCCCGCCCAGCTCAAGACTTTTTAGGGAAACTCCCTCCTGAGCCTGCGTAGTTAGTGATTTTCATTTTCCCCCACTGTGCAGAAGCAGAGACACACCGTACGCTCCACATGAACTATGATGTCTTTGTCTGCAGATTCACAGACACAACGTAAAAATTTCTCCAAGGTATTACAGCATCAAGGAGGGGGCTCCTTAACTACCACTGTTCTAGAACCACATTCCTTCTTCAAGAATCTCCCTTGCATTCACTCATTCATTCATTCATTCAATGTGTGCTTCAGAAAAACAACCCAGGTGACAAGCAATGGACCTACAGGCCACAGAGTCACCCAGAACAACGCTCATTTGCTTGGCGAAGGCAGGGCAGCAGATTTCAAGAGAAACTTGGTAAAGATTTGGTTCCCACTTCATGACCCAGAGGACACCTCTGCACAGGACCTTTAAGGTTTTTTCCCCCTTCTTTGCCCATTTCACAACTGTTTTTCCTAAAAAAGACAATAAAGGCAAATTTCAAGTTTCATGACCAAAATCTAAAATGTGTCCGAGGGTTATGATTTAATAGACAAAGGACCGGTTCCAAGAAAGGTCTTGGGTGACCTCTAGTTACAAAATTTCATTATTAACAGAAGGGTTCTGATAGTTAGCCATAAATAAAAAGTCACGTTGTTATTAAAAATGGTATCTAGACGGAATTTCAATATTCTAACTGACCCTTTCATATAACCTCCATGCTAAGACAAGAGCAGACAAAGAGGACCAACATAAGTTTGCTTTGTTGTCTGGGCTGCCAGTTGCTGGTTTCTGTGTAAAATATATCTGTGATCCCTCACTGTGTAACTTTCCTTTTTCTTTTCCAAGGTCTATTTAAGCTTCCTGAATCCAGCTACACCACCAAAGAAGACCAGAAACAATCTGTATGGTTTACTGAAAACGTCAACGTTAGAACTATTGAAATACTTGATTTTCTCCAGAAATTGGGTATGTACTTTCCAAAACCCATTGTTAGCTTCAGGCTTAATCTGATTTTGTACATCCTGGGCCAATTCGATCCTTGGACTAATGGAAAAGTCATGGAACATAGTGGCTCCTAGAAAAATCCACTGATAATAAGATCACGAACACTAAAGGGGAAGTTCTGTCACGCGCGAGGTATGTTTCTGAACATGAGGTCGGAAGAGATTAGGTAAAAGGAAGAACTGGCAAGAATTGATTCTCTCTCTAGAATTTGGTATTATTTAAAAACAGACCCAGGGCAGATTCTGCACCTCACAGCAACCTTCCTTTCCTTCTCTAGATTGAATTATGTGCTCACAATCGTCCATCCCCTCTCGGCCCTTGTGATGCTTTCCCAATGAGTCTGGACTTGGTCGCGCAACTGGCTTTGGCCAACGGAATGGGAGCCGGTCTGCCGCGTCCGTGAACTGAGATGCGTGTGTAATTAGGTCAGTTCCTCTCCCCCTGAGCTTCCACCTTCCATCCCAACAGCATCCCCCTCTTCCCTCCCGGATCTCTGAATGTGCAGACAGATGGATCGCCACTGAATCAGACGAACGCAGCTGTGCTCAATATACTCGCATTCAACCCAGGTCCCTCATGGAACAAGGGCAGGAGGTAAAAATCATGCTGCTATAATCTAATAAGATGTTGGAATTGTTGCCACAGCAGACGTTGGCTAACACACCCTCTGTTTGATTTCCTTTTCACCGAGAATTTTCTTAGAATTTTTTTTCTCAAATCCCGCTGTATACCAACACTGCTTCTAGCACAGAGGAGACCAGAGTTCCTAGTCAAACACATAATAACGCACTAGAACACTGGAAAACTGATGGGTTTTATTTGATCAGTTGAATCGTTTTTTTTTTAACTTTTCAAAGGAAATCATACAGTGTCTCATTAAATTGAAGTAGAGCCAATCTCATTAAATGAGGGAATGGGTCCCACCCACCCCTTTGCTCAACAGTAATAGATATAAATCCGTTGCTCAGGAAGGAGCCCACCCACTTCCATCAACTACAGGATGTCGGATGGTTACGACAGGATCCTGAATCCTCAGGGTGCCATAGCACCCTTGCTGCTGTTATTAACCCCATGACAAGGATGAATAGTGAGAATCAGAGAAGAAACCATTATAATTTCACAGAGCACAGGGAAGGGTGGGGCCACGCCCAAAGCTAGAACTTCTGGCTTCTCTGTATGTTTGTTTTTCCTAATACTACACTCCATGGCACGTGCTCCTTAAAATATTTTTTACTAGAGTATGTTTTAGTAAAAATACTAAAAAAAAAAATGAATGAATAAATGATTGGGCGACAAAGGGAACAAATGAAGAGAAGTAAAGATGTCAGTGGTTTTGGAGACAAACACGTCAAAGATATTTCTGCCCATCGTAAACCGTATCTTTAAAGGTGAAAGAGAGGGGGACATAGGGAATGCAAATCTTAGTTCCTAAGTAAAACTACAGTATTTGCCAACTCAAAAAATAAAAGATCATCTGAACTAAAATCTTCTTTTCTACTTGGACCTTAAAATGTTGAAGAGCCCTGGCTGGTGTGGCTCAGTGGACTGAGCGACAGCCTGTGAACCAAAGGGTCGCTGGTTCAATTCCCAGTCGGGGCACATGCCTGGGTCGCAGGCCAGGTCTCCAGCTGGGAGTGTGCAAGAGGCAACCGATTGATGTTTCTCTCCTTCTCCCTCTCTCTCTTCCCCCTCTCTAAAAAATAAGTAAATAAAACCTTTAGAAAATGTTGAAGAAAATCCAGCTTTCCAGAAAGCACTTGCCTTTATCTGGGTACACATGGCACCATGGTTTACACCCGGAACTCTGCTCTAGTGAAATTCTGCTCGGGACACCCAGCACAGGAATCTAAACATCAGGTAGTCGGGGTCAAGAACATACAAGGAAGGATGGAAATCTCAAGACTACAGGCCAGAATCTTGACCTGTGCACACACCTGCGTAGCCACCACCCAGATGGACAAAGGAGACATTTCGGTCAAAACCACCACTTACTGGGTCAGTACCGCCCACAAATAAATCCACTATTCTGACCTTCATCACCTCTGGTTAGTTCTGCCTTTTCAAAACCTTTGTGTATTTTTCTGCGTCTGGATTCCTTCACCCAACACACGGCTGTGAGACTCATCCTGCCGTCACACAGTTAAGACGTTTTGGCGTCGGAGTAGCAAGTACACCCCTGTGCCGGCAACCACATTGTTTCCATTAGACTTCCTGTTTGCTTTCACTTACATAAATCTCTTACAGAAAAACATATTACCTGGTTTTAAGAAAGATACTGTTGGAGTATACTACAGTATACTACAATCTAAGCCACTGTCTTTTAATACAGGTGTTGAGTCAACTTAAATGAATTTTTAGATTGACATTTTTGAGAATTATTTCAGTCCTCTTTTATTCTGATTTCTTTATGCTTCATTTTTTTAAACAAAAACTTTGGATTTTCCTTTTCTTTCTTTCTTTCTCTTTTTGCTCCCTCTGCTTGTTGTCCCAGGAATTTTGAGTTCATCCTTTTCTTTTCCATGATCTTTCTTTTCCTTTTATTTTGCAGATTTTCAAACAGAAAAGCTGGAAGAGTAAGACTGTACTACACCATTTTGCGTAAGGGACTTGCATGGATTTTGGTACCCAGGGGGTCCTGGAACAAATCCGCTGAGGGCAACGGTACAACGTACACCAAGCACCTAGGACCCACAATCAGGAACGTTTTGCCAACTCTACTTTATTTGCTTCATCTCTCTAAGCATACACACATGTGAGCGCTGGTGTGTGTCCGTGCATACGTGCATACGCACTTGGTTTTGGTTGAATTATCTGAAGGAAAATTGCAGGCATAGACAGAACTTCCGCAAGTATTTCTTACAAAGAACAAGGTTCTTATCATCTCAGTGCCATTTTTCGCCGCTAAGAAAACAGGGAAGAATTCCTTATATCATCTAATTTCCAGCCCATATTCAAAGTTCCCGAAAGTCCCCCCCATGTCTTTTCAAGCTGGGCCCACACTCTCTGCTGTCACCAACCCAGGATCCAGTGACGATTTGGACACTGCATCTCTTCTTATACCTGAGCCACTTTTAACTTAGACAAGTCCCCACATCTTGCAAATGGCACTACCATTTTGAGAAGATTATGTCGGTAAACTGTTTCATGTTCTAGATGTTTGCTTTTCCACGGAGCCCTTAACTTTTCTATTCCCAGCACTTCTTCTGAAGTGGACGTTACTAGGAAAGGCTTGATGAGATTCAGGTAACATTTTTGTTAAGAACCCTTTGTCAGAGAGCCCGTGGGCTTCACACTGCCTCATCTCAGAAGGCACATCACGTCTGAGTATCCCTGTGTTAGCAAGGCTCTCTCTGATCCCTGGGAGGTAGCCGCCATTTTTCTCCATCATAAAATAGCAATTCTTCTACTGGTTTTTCGATGAGAGTCTGGTATCTTGTGAATACCCTGTTCCCCAACCATCTTTCAGGGAAATGTCTTAGCATCCATGGAAGACTCTTACCTGCAAAGTACTATTCTTTTAACCCAATTGGTTTGTTGACCTGAGCCCATACAAGCGTGACTGACAGATTCAAGATAAATATAAGACACTTACACTGCTCCCACCCATACTGCTTCTTATGAAAGTAATCTGGAAACACAGATCACAGATATTACTAGAACCACTATTATTATGCATTACTTCAAAATGTGTAGCTACAGCATTGAATCAGGTGAGCAGTTCAACTATGCAGAATTCACTCTGTCCGTTCAGCTGGTATAAGTGCCCGCCGTACACCCCATATGCATTCCGCCATCCTCATCTTTGGTTTTAATGTGGATCTGTCCATCGGTGAGCTGTTGTAGACAACTGAGTAGCTCACCCGAGAAGGAAGCCATGCCACTGTGACTTCACACAACCATCAGTCCCTTCACGGCCATGTCGGCAGGGACAGCCAGGTAGCTGTTACCGCCACTGCAAGTTCTAACTAGTTGGTTAGGGTCTGAAGAACACCATGCTCAGGTGAATCCGGGGGTCCATTTAGGTTATACCTCTGGAGCCTGTGGAGAAGGGTTATTGGTGACTCTTTGCTTCTGAAGCTTTTGGGGAGCACCTGCACAGCCTTTTATCGGGGCCTTCCAACTCTCCCCCTTGCAGTGAGGCAGCCTCCCTCCCAGAGACTCGAGGCAGACAGGCAAGTGGTCCACCTCGCCCTTCCTGGACCAACGCGGGGACAACAGACGGCCACTCTGCTGGTGGTGTGCTTTTGGCTTTAGCAGGTTGATTTGGTTGGACAGCCCTGCCTGAGACTCAGTCTGAACAAACTCGGGTTCACTTTTGTCAAGACACATCGCAGACGTGTGTTCTCCCCACACACTCTGAGTTCCTCGGAGAGAAATGGATTTCTCTCAACAGCTGGAAGAAATAAATCTGCACAGCGGTCCGGGACTGCTCTTTGGCACTTCTGGAGTGTCCCCACCCGCCTCTCTGCAAATACAGCCTACTGCGGGGCTAGCGGTCACTACACTGAAGGGACACCTCTCCTGAAATACAGGTAGTGCCCGATTTACTGCTTCCTTATCTTAAAAGCCTAAATGACGTCTATTTTCTTTATGTGGTCTCTTTATCCCAGGAAGCAACATTTCTCAGTGTGTTTCTTTCTATTGTCCAGAAACACTCTCCCGCTAGCCACGGCCACACTCAGCTAGCCACAGATTCGCCTCTCACCGACACCCTTCAGGGGCACGCCACGCAAAGTGGCCACATCCTCGTTCCATACTTCTCACCAGCCTTCCCTTCCTCCTTAGCACTGAGCAGTCACACTGATGACGGACATGATATTTACGTACAGATTTCCTTCTTCTCTGTCCCTTCCCCGAATCTCTAGGGCCCAGAATGGCACGTCGCACCGTGCAGACCTTCAATGAGCACATGCTACATGTTCTCCCGCAGTGACGAGGAGACCGAGGCACAGCGTTGCCAGTCCTGCGCCTGGGGCTGGACAAATCCCAAACAGGGGCAGAGGCAGGATGCGACTCCAGGCAGGCAGACTCTTGCTCACATGCCAGATGTTGGGTTCTGCGCCCTTCATGGCGATGCCGTTTTTTAGTGTTTCATTTCACGTTGCTAACGACTGCTGCTGGTCTGTGCCCACAGGACATACAAGAATGCTGAGGCTTCCAGCGGTTGGTTCACTCGCCCGGCTGGCCAACAGGTGGACTGGGATCAAACACAGGTAGCCCGACTACCCTCCGCCGAACCACCAAGTCAACCACCAGATGCCACCAGACGAACACACAGAAAAGGCACAGAGAGGCCGTCACCCCTGAGCCAGGCCTTGTTATTCCTCAGGTCGTCATGAAGGACTCAGGGGCTTATGAGACAGGAAGGGGAATGTCTAGGCAAAGGGAACCACAAGGCACAGTCACGGAACTGCCGTTCGTGTGAGAAGCTCAGAGCAGCGGGCCAGGGCCAGCTCCCACAGGGCCGGCGCCACCGCCGGGAGTCCCGTGTGACTCGGGAAGTCCAAGCAGATAAATGAAAGGGCCGCATCTGTGTTTCAGAAAGACTCTTTTGTAGAGCAAGTAGTTCGCAACCTGGGGGAGATTTCCGCACCCTTCTCCTCTGCATGGGTAATAGTAGCAATGTCCAGAGACATGCTAGGTTGTCACAACTGGGGGTGCTACTGGAATCTACTGGGTAGAGGCTGGAGATGCTGCTAAACATCCTATAATGCACAGGACAGCCCCCCACAATCGAAACGTTAATAGTGTTGGGGTTGAGAATGCCTGATCTAGGAAGCATGGAGAATGGACAGGCTGGTGCATTATGGATTACAGATGGAATTGCTGATAGTGGCGCCCCCTGGAGTTAAGCAGTGAACAGCTGGCTTGGCCATCCATGGTGGCCTTAACCTTGGGAAGGATGGGAATCTGATGTGAGGACAGAGATAAGGTCTAGAGGCCAGCAGACAACCAGGTAGTCGGTGGATTACGACTACAGCTTGGGTTGGAACTGGAGGAATGGAAAGACAGAGAGAGATTTAAGAGTTACTCAATTACTATGCAGTTCCTGGTTTCTAGTTTTCTGATTATCAAAAATACCGAGTCTTATGACTCCATCAAAGAAAAAATATTCAACACTCTCCGAAATTTCTGATAAATCTTTAAGTATGCCATCCAATTAGGAACTTCCAAATAAGGACCGTCAAATTATTTTGGCTGTTTAAAGCCATACTCCAGATGTGTTATTCATCATAAGTGATAATATTAATTGACATAAATGTTTAACAGCCAGTGATTAACAAAGCAGCCATACTTTAAAACTTTAATTTGCTATCGATATAGTTCTGCATTAACAACTCGGAAAACAATTACAAATTACACAATTCAATTTTCCAAATGGATTACTTTGTAACTAGATAGAGAGACTGTTAAATTTCCTCTGGTGTTTCAAGAGAAGATTAAGACAATCAAATTTTTTAAAAATACATTCCCTTGAGTAACTGGTACATTCCTGTCAGAATTATGCAATTAGCAGGCATTGTGTGGGAATTTTAAGTATGTTTCTGGTGTGCTGCAAAGTCAAAACCCATTTAAGGAAGCAAGGATTGGATTTCCAATTTTTCTCCTTCTTTTGCTTATAGTAATGTACAGATGATGATTTATTTATATTTACAGAGTGAAAATGAGACCGCTACCTAAAAAGGCAATTTGCTGTCTTGCGTTTTCGTAGGCTGTATCCTAATTATTTTCCCCTTATGGGACTGAATGAATTAAGTGAGTAATTCGCTTTGTATATGCAAATTGCAAAGCTCTGCAGAAGCTTCCAATGGCTTTATTCTTTTTCTTTAAATAAAGCCATTACCCTGCTGAAAATGAAGAGGCACAAGCCCCTTTAACTTTTGTAGGTTGTCTTTGAAAATAAAAGTAATATGAAAGCAATCCATTCGGGGGTCCATAATGTTTCCTCAAGTAATAAAATAAATAATCAATTACACTATTCTTACTATTATTGTTTTTGTTGCAACACTTGTTTTTATATTATTATGTGTTGAAATTTCAGAGTACTCTCAAATGCCCTAATAAACATTTGTTAAAAATTTCCAGACTTCTTACGTCGTGTTCCAAACCTTTAAACTGTTCCATAGTGTCTTTCCTCTGAAGAGCACCGCTGGTGTTAAGACACAGCGCCAGCAAGCAGGGACAGGCAAATGCAGAGACACGCTCAGCGCTACCCGCCCGTTGTCACCACAAAACACTCCTCTTTGTCGCCTCCCCTCAGGACCCCGAACACAGCAGTCTAACAAACATTTTACAAAGGATTTCCTAAGAAAGAACCAGTCTAGACAGTGGCAGCCCAACCCCCAGAAGATGGTTCCATTCTTTCCCAAAATACCCACATGCCCTCGGTCACTTAAAATAAACCGGACTCATGCCTGTCTGACTCATAAATCTGAACTGTCTCCCTGAAGAGTGGGTCTTTATTTGTCCCTGTGAAATAACTTAAATAATCCATTCATGGTGTCTTCCTTAAAAATAAAAAGACACACACACACACACACACACACACACACACACACACACCAGCAGCACTTAAATTGAAAAGTCTGCACCTGAAATTTATGCAGAGAATGGAATCTGGGGCGAAGGGCGCTTCCCTAAGCTGTCAATGGGGGTGTGATTTTGTATCACCTTTCTGGACACAATTTGGCAGTCCTTACAAAAAATTACAAGTGTGGGGGCTAAAAGCCTCCAATCTCACTTCGAAGGCTTTGTCTTCCAAAAAGGTTAACACGGACACGTAAAGATAGACGCACGAGTTTTTCATCATAAGAAAATGTGCATTAACAAAGAACTGGAAACATTTTGCCTACCCATTTGGGTATTTTTAAACAGGTTAAGGTATACCAGTATTAAAGGTTACTCTAGAACTACCAAATTAATGAGGTGTCATCAATACGCCACTAATTATTGACTCAGACTTATAGTCAAAGCATGAGCAAAAGGGGACTGGTGTAATTACCGTGGCCACTTACTGTATCTCAGGACCCGTGACATTCTGACTCTGAAAGGAATTGCCACCCAAAGTTACAGAAGAACTCCAGACTCATGCCCAGTGTCCTGGGGACATCTGTAATTATGGTCTCCTTAAATAAGTACGACAGTATGTAATGAATTACCCCGTTCTTGCTCTAACAATAGATCTCTATATGAGTGAGACCAGGTTTCTGTTTGTGCCGACGGAGAGGGAGTCTGAAAACGTGCATCGGCCTGACGGCAGTTTTTCCGGAGGACGGGGACCAGGGTCATGATCTTCTCTCATTTTCCTCCACACACTTCAAGTTGTTTAAGGTGGTTACAAGGAGCATGTATGATGTTTACAAACTAAAGAATAAGAAGAGCGAAGAGCAAAAAAACAACTTTCTCTTTCTTTTCTAAGAAAGAAAGAGAAAGGAACCTGCACGATATTTCAAAGGAAGGTGAGTGGATGTCCGTTCTTTGTCAACAGAAGCCTTGACCAGCGGCTCACTGGGGCAGCCACAGTCCGTGGTGTCTCTCAGAGCGAAACAACCACTGACTGATTTTTCACTAACTTGAAAAAAACCCACCTTTTTCTTTTGACACCATTGAAAGAGACCTTCCGTGAGGACTTGGATTACATTCAAATGTTTCCACGCGGACATAAAATAACGCAGAACAAGTCTGAGAGATACATGCTCTTAACAAATTCATGGGAGAAATGAGTGTAAACGAAGGGGCGATATTTGCACTCAATGAACTTTGTCGGTGAAGTCTGCTTTTGTCTTGTTCTTATTTTGCTACATGTATGTGTGTGTTTCTTACGAATATAACGAAGTCAAACAAACTTACACACTAGTGACAAAGTAAAAGGATGACATTTTCATAAACCTTTAAAAACCCGAGTCTCTTCCCAAATGTCAAGGAAAACTAACCATTTCAGATGATTGGTCAAATAAGTGAGGGATTGAAAAAAAATAATTTAAACTAGATGATTGCTTTATCACATTATAGGTCAAAAGTGACTTATACAGGTCAAGTACTTAACCCAAAGCCTTTAAATTTAATTCAAATTAAATGAAACAATTAGGTGTGAACTTGGCGAAATGTGGACAGGTCATAGAGGCTGAATATTACAAATGCTGATGAAGGACCTCAAAGAAGACTCAGATAAGTGGACTATCATGTCATGTCCATGAACTGAGAAACTCAACACAGAAAAAACGCCAGTGTCCCCACAATTTGATTTATAGTTTTAACGTAATACTTTTTAAAAATCCTAATAATTAATTTATTGTAGAATGTTGTGGAAAGGCACTAGAAGAGCTAAAACAAAGTTTCAAAAAAGAATAAAGTGGAAGAAATCATTCTACCAAATATTAAGGATTATATCCACAACAGATAAGAAAGTATGATATTAGCAGAGAGGTGGATACATAGCTCCGTGGAAATGAACAGAGAATCTAGGGATAGGCCCATGCTAAAATATGCAAATGATTCTTGACAAAAGCACAAAAGCACGTCAACGGGGAAAGAAAACTCCTCAATAAATGGTACTGGAATAATCACACAGCCATCCCTAAAAAGAATGAAACCCAATCCACGTCTCACACCTTACACAAAAATTAAACTCAAAATGATCATGGACTTAAATGTAACACTTAAAACTATAAAACATTCAAAATTTTTTAAACAACGAAACTGGGAGAAAATATTCAGAATCCAAGGCTAGGCAAAGCGTGCTTAGATATGACACCAAAAGCATGACCCGTGAGGGTATAAATCCCAAAACGAGACCACATCAAAATTCAAACCTTTTTCTGAAAACACCCTGTTAAAAGAATGAAAAGATAAGCTATGGAATGGGAGAAAATGTGTAACCACAAAAAAACACTAGTATTTAAGCTTTATTTAAAAACCTGTCAAATAGAATAGTAAAAAAAAAAAATCTGGTTAAAAAAATGGCTAAAATCCTAACAGTAGAACTACCCAGAGCCTATATAAGTTACCTCAAGGATTAGGATCCTTGAGGATTAGGAACCTTAAAAATGGGATGGCAAAGCTGTAGGTCTCCAATTTGACCACAGAACCCTGGTCCTCCCACAACTCTCCTTTGCCACACTGTCTCACGCACATTTTGGGAAACAGTAGATTCGAGAAATTGTTGGATTCGTCCCTCTGGCCCAAGGCAAATTGAACCCTGCAATGATGATGGAGCAGCCACAACGTGAGTGGCTTTGGAGGTCACCTTGACACAGAAGGTAAGCCATGTGCAGGATACCAGAGTAGCCAAGCCAGGATTAGAAAACAGCTCTCCCACATCCGGGTCCAGCACACTTCCACCACGCTGTTTGCCTTGGTTTGAAAAGAGAGTCGGTCCTCCTTCCACTCCGATTCCTTCCCAATTATTCCTCATTACAAAAAAAGGAAAACTATGCAAAGAAACGCTGAATGCCTTCTGATGATGGCGAACACCTTTGATTTTCTGAATGAAAACAGTGGGCTTGTGCTTAACCAGAAGGAACTATATAGGTAAAGTCACTGAAGTGGTAACATGGTTGCAATTACAGTCCATCACATTCACAGGCCTCTCTGCCAGCCAGCCTCGAGTGCTTGGGGGCGCTTCACGCAGGAGGTAAAGAAATGAAAAATGACTTCTTCTGTGTGTGCATTATTCATATATTTATTTCCCAGTGTTTGCACGAGAGCACCGCTGGCTACATTTGCAGTGAGGAAGGCACCGACTTTCAAAATTCTACAGCCAATTTCTTGTTTTAACACTTCTACGAAGGATCAGATAGGCAAAACTAGCATTGTTTTTCTTTAAAATATCTTTAAAAATGAAATGAAAGAAGCACTGTGTTCTCATAAATGTTACAGATTCCCTGCAGGGCAGATAGGTCC